>JAGFNQ010009149.1:0-53607 GCA_024364735.1 Boesenbergia rotunda | reverse complement strand
TTTCTCTCCCTCTCATTAATTCATTTTCGTCAGTAATATATGATCGGTCAAGATGACCGATCAGATAAATACCTGACCGGTCAATATGATCGATCAGGCAAGTACTTGACCAGTCACTTAATATATATATATATTATATATATATATATATATATATATATATATATATATATATATATATATATATAGTAGTTTTGTCAGATAAATATGAATATAATTTATACAATACTCAACCCGTCTTTAAAATATTCATCCGAATTTAAATTCGATCTTATTAATTATATATATAGTAGTTTTGCCGGATAAATATGAATATAATTTATACAATACTCAACCCGTCTTTAAAATATTCATCCGAATTTAAATTCGATCTTATTAATTATTTTTTAAAGTATATAGAAAACTTAAAAAGACATCTCGAATTATATGTAAATCAACAAAAGAGCGGCCTTTTATAAAAACAAAATAAAAAAAAAACAAATGTATGCCTCATCAGATATTTTATCTTAAAAATATATCTTATTTCAATATTATTATATTAGTGGTTATTTGCTACTATACATTGTAATAGTTACTCTATAACTACAACAATATATAACAATTAATACAATATTATCATATAATTTATTTACTCTTTAATTAAAATTTTAACTCTTTTACTAACTAACCTTCAATTAATTAAAGTTCAAAATTAAATTACATTAATATCCTTTTTTTCTTTTCACAGCTAAAATACTTTTAAGACATATTAGTAATTTTAACTTCTCATATTTCAAATTTTAAAATTTAAAAAATTTAAATCATAAATCATAAAAATATAAATTCAAAAGATAAATCTATAATTACAAATCTTAAAAAAATTTAAATCTTAATCTAAAATTAAAATTTAGAAAATAATTTATCAAATTTAAAAAAGATAATTTTTAATTTTAATTTGAAATTATATTTTAAAATTTTCAAAATTAAAATTTCAAATTTTAATTAAGAAAGAATTTATATATCAAACAATTTCATATTATCATTTATATTTTATTTAATTTTAATAAAATCTGAGGCCTTTGAATCTAACTGATTCTTGAATTGAAATAAAAAGAATTTTATTTTTAATAGTATCACACCGGAAGCTATAAATTAAATTGGATAAGGAGCAATTATAAAATAGTATAAACTTCTCTATAGCAACTCATATTTTTCTTGATTATTTAGCTAAGGTCAAGTGTAATATTTGTTTTTATCAATTTGATCTCTGACATGTGGGTCATCGCCTCACTATGATATTAAATTAATTTGTAAGTGGAGAGGATCATTATAGTAGTCTTTAGTTGAGGTTCTCAGATGTCGCCTATGTGTTGCACTGCTACATAGGTCGTGTAGATCATATATTTTCTTTTATATTTTTTACAAAACCCAATAACTCAATTTTTTTTAGGGGTTTTAATCATTTTGATGTTATTTTTTAGTTATGAAATAATACATTGAATAATTAAATCAAATTAAATTATTAAAAGTTATTAATTAATTCAAATTGCTACTGTTCTTTTTAACTAAACTTTATTATTTATTCATTATTATCTTAATTTGGACCCTTTACTAACTTGGACCCTTTACTAACCAACTCTCAATTAATTTGGTGAGTCTCAAAATTAAGTTTAAGTTAATATCCTTTTTTCACACATAAAATAATTACTAACTTACTAGTAATTTTAACTTCTTATATTTCAAATTCTAAAAATTTAGAAAATAAAAACACAAATCTTTAAAACACAAATTTAAAAGATAAATTTATAATTATAAATCTTAAAATTAAAATTTTAAATCTTAATCCAAAACTAAAATTTTAGAAAATATTTTATTAAATTCACAATGATAATTTTAAATTTTAATTTAAAATTATATTTTAAAAATTCTAAAATTAAAATATCAATTTTTTAATTAAGAAAATATTTATATATCAACAAATTTTATGTTATCCTTTATATTTTATTTAATTTTGATGAAATCCGTTAACTAACACTCATTTCACTTGAATTGAAATAAAAAAATCTTATTTTTAATAGTCCCACATCGAAAACTATACATCAAATGAGCAACGAGCAATTATAAAATAGGACAAACTTCGATATAAAAACTCATACCTTTTTTAGTCTTTCGGCTAAGATCAAATGTAATATATGCTATGTGGGTCATTAGCTCATTATGATATTAAATTAATTTTTAATTGGGGAGGGCACACTTCTATAAAATCAAATTTTCAAATGATAATTTGAAGGCTTATTTCTTTTTTTTTTTATTTACAAGGGGTATCCAAGCTTGCTCCCGACTAATTCGCTTGGCTGATCGGCCCTGCCCCACAACTTCAATGAGAGTCCCATCGATCAACGAGGGTAAATCGCGGAACGAAGACATGTGGTGACTTCACCACTGATGATATCGGTACCCGATGGCCCGACCACGGAGCAGCCTGTAACGATTTCTTCCATCAGCATACTGCGCGCTCTATCAGGGAGAAATCGAACCTGAAAAATGAGGAATCACCCAAGTGAACCATTATCAATCACGCCATGCCCGCTTATTTCAAATATATAGATGATTTTCATATATACTTAATTGACTTCTATTTGTTTTTAATGAAACTTTATTATTTATTCATTATTATTATTAAACTATAACTTAGATCATGTTTTAAAAAACTAATTTCAATATTTTTATGATAAAAATTCTAATTAACAAAAAAAATTGGAAAACTTTTTTATTTATGTATTTTAAAAAATTAATTTCATTTGAATATAAAGATTATTTTCTATCATTTACATGTCTTTATTTTTCAAATGGTAATTTGAAGATTTATTTCAAAAATATAGATTATTTTAATATATACTGAAGTGGATCATTTGTTTTCTTCTATATTCAAATTTTTTTAGGTTTTAATTATTTTGATTTTATTTTTTACTTAAGAAATTATGTAATTTGTATAATAATTATATCCAAGACCTTATTTAATTAAGCAATTAAATAAATTAAATGAATAAAAGTTATTAATTACTTCGACTTCTATTTTTATTTCAACTAAATATTATTATTTATTCATTATTATTATTAAACTATAATTAGGTCAATTTGTTTTAAAAAAACTAATTTCAATTTTTTATGATAAAAAATTCTAATTAACAAAAAAATTATTAAATCTTTTTTATTTATGTATTTTAAAAAACAATTTCATTTGAATATAAATATCATTTACTATCATTTATATGTCTTCGTTTTTTCCCATTTAATGAATAAATATATTTTTATTCTCCATTATATTATACACGCAATGCGTGTGCACGATCTCTGGTTTTAATGAAGTTTAAATTTTGATGAAGTTGATAAATAGTTTTTTGATATAAACATTTAAAATTTAGGATTCAAAGTTTTAGGATTTAGGATTTAAGATTCAAATTTAAGATTTTACTATAGCCGTGTAGCAACTATTTCAAAATGATTTTGGCCAACTTAAATCGATTTGGATGAACTTTAAGCCATTTTGACTAAGTTAATAATGAGTATTTTAATATAATAGTGTTTGTATATAATAATATTGATTAAAGTAAAATAATGAATTTTTCACGTTAGAGTAATTACATTTAACTCGTTTAGTTATAGCTAAACTCTAAATCCTAAATTTTAAATTTTAAACTTTAAAAACTATTATATCAAAATATTTTTTTATCATTTCGATCAAATTATTTAAATTTTATGAAAATTATTATAAATTTGTCAAAATCACTTTTATACAAATGTAAAAGTTACTAAATAATTATTAAATGTTATAATAATATTGTATTAGATGTTACACATTATAACGAATACTAGCTAATTGTAGCTATTATAATAACACTAGAAGCAAAGAGGGAGGCAAAGGTGTGGTGGGGGTGTTTGAAGTTCGATGGATAGAAGCAAAAATTGAAGAGAGAAGTCGGAAGTCCTAAATCAAATTTTCCATCTCTATTTCTCAAATTTTTAGAGTTGCAATTTCAATATAGCCAACCAAGATGTCCAAGTCCAAAGGATAGAAGTGGAGATTCAAGAGAGAAGTTGGAAGCCCTAAATCAAATTTCTCATCCCTATTTCTCAAATTCTAGAAGTTGCATGGAGTCTTCCATCTTGGATTCTTCATAAGCTTAGTTAGTGTTCATGTTTTATCCATGTAATTGTTTATCATATATGTGATAGTTTCTATATCAATTGATTATTTATCGATATTTTCCATATTGGTTTATTATGAGTAAGGAAAAATTGATTCCTATTTAAAGAAAAGGTGTTTGAAAGATAATTTTTCTAATATTGTTCATGACAATATTTAATCCGTGGTCCTCAATCTTTCTAAGATAAAGCTCCAACTTTAGAACCTTCTCCAACTATATTTCGAAAAATTGATAAAGATGATGATATTGCTATTGAACAAAATCTTGATTTGCATAAATCCATATGAAGTTATTCATCTGAGAAAAGAGATGAAATTAAGTGTGCTTATTTGATTGTCGGCCCTTACCAAGTAATCCTAGATAAGTCTTCTAAATCTATTGACAAAAATCAAAAAAAGTTTTTACCTAATTGGTATATGTTATTTCCTGATTGGTTGGAATATTCTCCGGTAAAAAAAATGTAGTTATTGTTTTCTATGTTTTCTTTTTGTTAAGTCGAATACACATTTTGGGTCGCATGCATTTATTGTTGATGGATTTCAATCTTGGAAAAAGTGAATAGTGGTAAAATTTGTTCATTTTTTATTCATGAAGGGATTAGTCCTAATTCCATATACAAAAGGGCTGTGAAAAGTTATCAGAATTTGATAAACTCATTGCAACATATTAATGATATTATGGATAAACAATATTTGGAGTTAGTTGTCAAAAATCATTTATGACATAAGGTTTCAATCGAGGATGCAAAGTTATGTGCATTCCAAGATTTAGGTTTTAGTGCTCACGATGTACCTGAGACTCACATAATAATGATAATTTAAAGAAATCATAAAACATACAACTTCAATAACGCTCACCCCAGGCGACCCTATATCATCGCCTCCCCCCCCCCCCATGTCGCACGTCTAGATATAGGTAGGAAAATCACTGGGGGCATTTTGTAAGTATTCCAGGTGAGTTTTGATGTGGTCAACCGAGTTAAGTCCTGTAGATATCTGATCCCTGTGTCTAAGTGAGTAGGAGCTTATGAGCACAGGAAGTCGAGCGGAAGATGCAGCGGACGAGAAGGATGACACGTGAAGAGAGCTGACGGGCTTGGTTCCGAGGGACACATAGGTTTGCGAAAGAGTACACCGGTGGAGCGAGAATGACGTGCATGACGTCCGAGGGACGAAAAGCTCAGAGGAAGTCTGTTTGAGGAGAAAGGCCGGAGACGGGTTCGGGCGAGCCCAACTCCGGATGACTCAAAATCACCTAGAAGACCTGCCAGAAAGATTGGTCAACAAGTTATTGACCTAGTCGACCTAGGTGCCCGAGTCAACTCGGGTGCTGAGTATGGGGTGCCCGAGTCAACTCGGGTGCCCGAGTATGGGGCGCCCGGTTGGATTCGGACGCTTGTATTCCCGGGGGCCCGTAGTGACTCGGGCGCCCATGTGTCCATTCTTTATTCAGAAAGTAGCCGTTTCACGGCTGTTGCGACGTAGATAAACATTGATCACATGTCAAGCGCCCGCAGGGACAATCTAGTCAAGGGCTAGAGTGGGCTGAAGCCCTCGCTAAGATTTGCCGGAGAAGGAGGTAAGGAGCTGCGAGTCTGTGACCTCCAAGGCTCTGACGATTAACTTGGCCAAATGAAGAAGACGAAAGTCCTGATATGTTGAATTCATTTTATTTATTTATTTATATAAATAAGTTAGTGGATCTCTTAATGGTCCAAGCTCAATAGGTCTACCATGCAATTCCTTTTTCTTTACCAATTCAATTCCAAAAACCCTATTCAACTCTTCCACCTCTCCCTCTCCACCAATGCTCTCCACGTCTTCCTCCAACCACGCGCATGATGGCGTTATTCCACCAAGATAACTAGAGAAGTACTGGTGTCGCCCAATCACTGGTGTTTCTTCTCCATCGACAAGCAAGGCAAGCCAACATAGTCACGCAGGCACTGTAGCACCGCTTGGTCCGCTTCCTCTTTTCCCCATAGCAAGCAGATCGCTGCCGTCTGGCGTTGCTCCTCTGCCGTTTCCCTGCAGATGCCACTGGAAAATGGTTTGTTGGGTCTTGGATAGTTATGCTATATCTATGGTGGAATAGTATAGTTTTATGATTTTGTAGTGTTTTGGGATAGTTATTATATTGCAAAAAAAAAAAATTCTATTAGCCCTCACCAGAAATTATCTCTGGATCCTCCCCTGGGCGCCCGTGTGCACTTGAGTGCCTAGAAGCGCCATGTCAGCATTGTGATAAACTTTCATAGAGGCTATAAATAGTCCTCTGAACTCAGTTTATTTAATCAATCCAATTGTAATGAATTTCCTTCTTGTTTTCTCTATTTTTCTGAGTTTCAATTGTGTCAGAGACTTCTCTGCCCACAAGGGGATCATCTGGAGAGTGAGCTTTTATTTGCCTTTTTATTAGCAACCTTCTTGGTTGCAAACCAATTAAATAGTTTGTGCCTCGTTTTTTTTAAGTAGGGGTGTAAATGAGCCAAGCAGCTCATGAGTTATTCAGATCTCGATTCAAAAAATAGTTCATTCGATTAAGTTAACGAGCCGAGCTCGAGCTCGATTTCGAGCTCGAAAACATTATCAAGCCGAGCTCAAGCTTAACAGTATTTAGTTCGTGAGCTCACGAACATGTTTGTTTAAATGCTCGCGAACATGTTCGTTAAGAGGCTCGCGAACATGTTTGTTAAGAGGCTCATTTATCTTATTATATATACATATATAATTAAATATCACATAAATAATAAATAAAATAATATATTATTAATTATTATAATTATTTATTTTAAATGAGCTTAAATTAAGCTCGTTTAATTTTTAAATGAGCTTTTTTCGAGTCGAACCCGAACCGAGCTTGAGCTATTTAATTTTATTATGAGTTGAACTCGAGCTTAAGAACTAAAGTTCAAATCGAACTCGAGCCCGAGCTCGAGCTTAAAAATAACGAATTGAGCCCGAACTCGAGCCTCTTACTGTTCAATTCAGCTCGGTTCGATTACACCCCTATTTTTTGTTGGTGCAATCGACCCAAGTTTGATCGGGTAGATCATGGGTTTTGATGTGTGTGTCAATACGATTAAGTTAGGTTTTCATGTTGATTTGATGTGTGTGTTTGAGTCTTGAAGGACTTGGTGAATTACACATGTGGATTAACAGAGTGAAACATCCGAGGGACAAGAGCCGAGGAAGAGGACTTCAAGGGCAAGCCGAGGAAGTAGGCTTCAAAGGCATACGCGAAGGATGGCATAGAGGCAAGCCGAGGGCTTGTGTGCGGATTCGAGAGACGAGAGCCAAAGGAAGAGAACTTCAATGGGCAAGCTAAGGAAGTGGACCTCAAGGCATACGCAAAGGATGAACTTTGGAGAGGTTGAGAGTGAGTTTGTAAGCTGGGCAGTCGACTGGTAGCATTGAGAGGAAACTCACAGAAAGATCAGTCGATTGGTCCAGGCACCAGTCGACTAATTTGGTCAAAAATAGAGTCGTTAGGCTAGCCATTGGTTGGACATTAGTCGACTGGCTCTGGGGGCAGTCGATTGGTGTTGGGGCTGAGCTATTTGGTTAACAGCTCTCTCCACTATTTAAAGGGGAGCTTGAGACTTGAGATAAGTTAGTAATTTACTATGATATCCTTACTCAAGTGCTCAAGCTCTAAGTGTTGATATTCCTCTTAAACCCTAGCTCAATCTTGTAAGGAGGAAGAAGGTTTGTGAGAGGTTATTCTCCATCGAGAAGGAGAAAGCTTTAGCCAGAGATTGCCGAGGCATGATCCATGGAAGGATCAAGGGTTCGTCCATCTCAAGGACACGCTGTGGAGTAGGAGCAAGCAATCTCCGAACCACATAACTGGTAAAGTGTTAGCATTGTTTTAATCGATAGATTAAGTTTTCGCTTATGCTAATTAACAATTGTAGGAAGAGAGTTGACTTGGGGTGACCGAGCTATTCACCCCCCCTCTAGCAGTGTGATCGATCCCAAGAAGTGGTATCAGAGCGCAAGGACGCCTTCAACGGACTAACCGCCGAGAAGAGCAAAATCATTGAAATGGTCAGCTCGCACATCCAACCGTCAAAATTTGAAGGAGAATTCGCTTGGTGGAAGAAAAGGATGGAGGTATTCTTTAATACCAATTTTGATATTATGCTAATAATGGAAAACGATTTTGAAGTGTCTAGGGATCAAGATAACAAATTACTTAAGAAGATAAGATGGAGTAAGAAGCAAATGGATAATTACTTGGTGAATTCAAAAGCTTTGCACCATCTATGAAGTGTGCTCCCCCAATAAGAAGTAACAAGGATTGGGAGCTACTCAAGTGCCAAGAATTTATGGGATAATCTAATAGAGCTTCATAAAGGTACTTTAGAGGCAAAAATAGTAAAGAGAGATCTTCTCCGATCTCAACTCAACAATATCAAACTTGATAAAGGGGAGAAGGTATCAAATTTGCATGCTAGATTTAAAGAAATACTTAATGGACTAACAAGTGTAGGAGAACAACCTTCAAATCGAGACACCTTAATGAAAGCCATCAATGCATTTCCAAGAATATCAAATTGGAGCTCAATGGTGGACTCATATGACATATCCAAGGATCTAGAGAAACCTTCTCTAGAGGAATTCTTCTCAACCATGGAGCTCCATGAAACTCGAATTGGAGGAGCGATTGAAGAAGTATACAAACCAAAGAGTATAGCCCTTGTGGCAAACAAGGGAAAAGGTAAAAAGAAGAAGGCTTCCTCATCCGACTCGGAGGAATCAAGTGCATTCATGGATAGTGATGCGGAAGCCTATATGGTAAGAAAAATGAGAAAAGCATTTAAACATTTTTCTACTAACAAATCTTATGGTAGGAAAAGTTCAAGGAGCAAGAGTAGAACAAGGAAGATAATATGCTACAATTGTCAAGAAGAAGGATATATGAGAGACGAATGCCCCCTCTTGAAGAAAAAGGAAGAAAAGAATAAAGAAGAAAAGAAGAAATCAAAAGAAAAGGGGAAGAATGTGCAAAATTTAAAGGTTACATGGGATGAGTCTTCTTCATCGGAAGAGGAGGAGCATCACGTATCCCATTTTGTACTAATCGGAATTGAAGACATTGCCTCCACGTCATTCGAATTTGAAGAAGAGAAGAACTCAAGAGAAGATGAAGTGAGCTCAAGTGAAGGGGGAGGCTCAACTTTGGAATCGGACGTCCCGGTTAGTAAGGTATACAATTTACCCACTACTACTCTTGTAAAAATTATTTCTAGCACTAATGATGACTTGTTTAAGGCTAGAAAGAAAATTAAATTCTTGAAAAATGAAGTGTGCATGCTAAAGAAAAAATTAGAATCCATGACAATTAAGGGCAATATGCATGTTTCTTCTTCTATTTCAAATGATTCATGCTTAGAAGAAGAAAATAAGGAATTAAGGGAAAAGATAGATAGTCTTACTAAAGTCCTTAGAAAATTTGAAATTGGCTCAAAAATCCTAAATATGATCATTGAGAGCCAAAGGACAAGTTTCAAAAAGGAAGGATTAGGGTTTGGAAAATCTAGCAATGGAAAAACTTATCATTGCCTACTTACTAGAGGACAAGCAAAGACCAAAACCCTAGGTAGAAAATGGATTCCTAAGGAGTACTTGGTCAACCCAATTAGGAAACATTTCTATTGGGTGCCAAAGTCAATCCTCAAGGCTTAGAGGATTTAGGTTTAGTCAACAATGATATTAAAATTTAAAAATTTTGAAATATGGTTGACTTGAGACCTTAAGGGGGAGTACTTGCCTAAATAAAAATTCATGATAAAATGGGATAAATAGGGTTTACCTTTAGAATTTCTCATATTGTTTTGATTTATGATTGTATTTATGCATATGAGATGTTAGGATGATATAAATAACTCACTTATGCTTATGGCATGTTGATGAGTTATTAGATGTATCAACTTAGCAATAATAGACCAACTATAGGGAAAGTAAATAACTAATTAATGGACATCTTGCCCATAGATTATAGTTGGATATTTCAAATATTTTGAAAACAGTTGTGTTTTATTTGCTATGGCATAGATTTGCAAAACACTTGAGTTCAAAACTAGGATATGATATTGATACAAAGTTGAGTGTTTTCAAAGTATTTGAGTTTTGGTCAAAAAGTTAAACATATTTGGATTTATCATGGAAACATATTTTTCACTGTTAGAAAACATCACAAGAAATATGTTTGTAAAATTTCATAAGTTTTCAAATTTTCTAGAATTTTTTATGCATTTCTGAATTTCAGCTCAAAAGGCTGAAATTTCAATCTGATAAGTATCAGTCGACTGGTACAGAGGACTAGTTGACTGAACATTCTGTTAATGGGCAATTCGGTGAGACCAGTCGACTGGTAACTGTCTCAGTCGACTGATACCTGTGTTTTTGATTTCTGGGTATTTTCACAAATTAAAATTTAGTCCTTACTTAATACCATAGGATAATATTGCGTGGTGCAATCTTTTTGATGGTGTCAAAAGGGAAGAATTGAAAGGTTTAAGTTAGAATTTAACTTAATTCTTTATGTTTGTGCAAAAATTAAAAATCATGTGTTAAGGCATAGGTTAGGGGGAGGATACATGTTTATGTGTCTAGATATACTATGCTTTTAATTTTCAATTGTTATCTTTGTACTTAACTTAAACATATTGCCACACATCAAAAAGGGGGAGATTGTTGGTGCAATCGGCCCAAGTTTGATCGAGTAGATCATGAGTTTTGAAGTGTGTGTCAATATGATTAAGTTAGGTTTTCATGTTGATTTGATGTGTGTGTTTGAGTCTTGCAGGACTTGGTGAATCACACATATGGATTAACGGAGTGAAGCATCCGAGAGATGAGAGTCGAGGAAGAGGACTTCAAGGGCAAGTCAAGGAAGTAGACTTCAAAGGCAACGCGAAGGATGACATGGAGGCAAGTCACGGGCTTGTGTGCGCATTCAAGGGACGAGAGCTGAAGGAAGAGAACTTCAAGGGACAAGCCAAGGAAGTGGACCTTAAGGCATACGCGAAGGATGGACTCCGGAGAGGTTGAGAGTGAGTTTGTAAGCTGGGTAGTCGACTGACAAAGGAAGTAATAGACTGGCAGCATCGAGAAGAAACTCACAGAAAGATCAGTCGCTGGTTCAGGCACCAGTCAACTGGTCTGCTCAAAAATAGAGTCGTTGGCTGGACATCAGTCGACTGGCCCTGGGGGCAGTCGACTGATATCGGGGTTGAGTTGTTTGGTTAACAACTCTCTCCACTATTTAAAGGGGAGCTTGAGACTTGAGATAGGTTAGCAATTTACTGTGATATCCTTACTCAAGTACTCAAGTGCTCAAGCTCTAAGTGTTGATCTTCCTCCTAAACCCTAGCTCAATCTTGTAAGGAGGAAGAAGGTTTGTGAGAGGTTGTTGTCCACCGAGAAGGAGAAAGCTTTAGCCGGAGATTACCGGGGCGTGATTGATAGGCTACAAAATAGGTGTCACAAGTGAGCCTCAAATTTAGAATTTATAACTGAAAACCCTTGCTAGCAAGATTAAATGTAGAATAGGGGCCTCAGGTCGTATTTTTTTCCAAGGACTAGTTGTGAGTGTTTGAATTAAGCTTGAAAATTATTTGCCGTTAAATGATTTGGGTTTTCTAGATAAAATGGGGGGTTTTGTTTTGCAAATAAGAATGGAAGTAAAATTTGAAATGGATTGACTCAACTAAGTAGAGTTAAACTAGGTATTGCAAGAATGAAACTTAACCGCTAGGAAAATTTAACATAACAATTTGAAGTCGCAAGATTGAAATATAGAACTTATATCAATTGCAGAGATTCACTAACATTGTATCTAAATTCGGAAATGTGAATTTAAACAAGCTAAAGACTAAAACAGGGTAAATTGTGCAGGAAATTTCCTGATCGGTCGGCTGACCGATCAATACAAGCCTGATCGGACTGACGACCGATCAGAGGCTGTCTGGATCGGTCAATGACCGATCTGTGTCTGAAACGCGGATTGAAACACTACTGAAACGATGCAGAATTGATTACAGAAACGAAATCTACAAACTATAGACACCAGTTCAAGTTCTTCACCGAGATTTCTCCTTGCCGTCACACAAAGATCGAGCTCGGAACCCCCTTGCTCGAGAATCGACCAGAACTCAGCTGCAGAGACCGAATCGCGTAGCTTGAAGTGTAATCTGAACTCCTTCCGATCTTTTCTTCTGCGATGATTTGGATGGCGAGTGGTAGCTCAGGGAACCTCGAACCAGCTCAGAGAACCCCTCTGATTTGGCCCGATTGATGAAGAAGTGGAATCGGATGAAGGTTGGTCGGATGGAGCTAGCTCACGGTGAAACCCTCACCGGAGCTTTCAGATACGAATGGATTGCGATCCTTCCACAGAAACTGAGCTTGATGAATCGAAAACTGAAGAAGATCTTGATCTGGGTGGTCACCTCCGATCGGGATTGGAAACGAAGAAGAACAAAAATGAAGCAGGAGACACGATCTGGCGACGACGAGCTCAGCGAGAGGGAATTCCTCATTTAAATTTCCTTTTAAATTTTGGACGGCTGTGATTGTTTCGAACTAAACCAATGGTCAGATCAAGTCAGATCTGATCCAAATCCTACAGATCTTGATCAAGGGCTCTGATCTACTGCTCCTTAGCTCGGATCAATCAGATCTGTGGCGGATGGCTCAGATCCTCCCTTCTCTTGAATGGACGGCCTAGATCCTCTAGTGCTTGATCCAACGGCTGAATTAACTCGTATCTGGCCCAAACTTTCAGATCTTGATCCAAGAACTTGATTAAGTCTATCTTGAGCTTGGATCGACCAGAAGTTGGCGGATGACTTAGATCTAACCGTTCTCTTGAATGGACGGCCCATGTTAATCCGATGCTTGATCCCTTTGATCGGAGTCCAATTCTGATTCAAGTTTGACCCAAAATGATCCAGGTCCATGATCATTTGAAACCTACAAAATGATATTCAATTTTAGTGCCAAAACATCCTAAATATAGAAAGAATTGAATTTTAAGCTAGAATGGAGACAATCCATAAAACCTAATACAAATACAAACTTGAGCATATAAAGTGGATCAAAACATGGATTTGAGGTCCTAATTTAATCAACAAAATGAATGTTATCAACTCCCCCACACTTATTCTTGGGCGTCTCGCACAAGCTACTAGTAAACTAAAGATGTATCCCCCCTAGATTATTCTCAATCATAGTTAGAAGCAATTGAAAGGAAATTACCTAGGGTTGTCAACTCTAAAAAATCTAAGCTCAATAGACTAATATCTTGTCCTTAAATCAACAACTTAGCATACTTCCTCCTTCATGACTCATTGAGATGAACTCAACTCACAAAGCCTTCCAAAGGGATTTTTAGTGGCTCTCTTCCTATGTTCTACATTTCAATGAAAGTGGAGCTCACTCAAACACAATATGTTTCTTGAACTACCATAGGCTTGCTTATTATCTACTCTCCACCATCATTCTTGACTTGGATCCACATCTACAAATGTTTATTAGAACAAATTTAAGAAATATGAAATGAATAGAATGAAAGAAGAGTTCCATGAATTCTGATACCAAAGACTTATGATAAAGAAAATAGGAAATATGATATGATAAGAAAAGAATATGATAAAGAAATATAGCATAAAGAAGAAATATAGAAAAGTAAGGAAAAATAGAAGACTTGGATACTCAAAATTATTTCTAATGCACTTTGCCCTCTTATGGTAACCTCTAATAATTCCGAGCCAAAGGAAGTAAGAAGTAGCTGATTTGGAGGAGGTTCAATACTAAATGCAGTGTTCTGTGCTGTGCCAGCTTCACTGATCGGTCCAGAGACTGATCAGACATTGCCTGATCGTTCTGATGATCGAACTGGTTTTCACTGATCAGACTGGTGACCGATCAGGGGCTGATCAGTAGCCAATCTCAGAATTCTGAAACTGTTTCTGTCGATATTTTTTTCTCTCTTCCAATCAACACTGAATCTTAACCCATCTAGCTTCTTATTCTCGACTTCAAATTCAAAAATCTATCCATCTTTTGAACCTTCATGATTCCCTTTGTCTTCTCATTACTTTTCTTTTCTTCTTTTTTTTTTCTGATTTCTATTTTTTTCAGCTGCTTGTTGTGTTTTCTTTTCTTTTTCTACAGCTTCAACTACCTCCAACAACCAAATTCTACTCCCTCATCTCCACTTCAGTCATGGCAACAATTTGAACTTTTGAAGACAATTCCACTTGCCAATTCCATGTCCAAATGAAGGCTTTTGGTAGATTTGAAAAGTATCACTAGTTACTAACCTTTGTAAGCTCCCATTCCTTTCTAAATTAGCCTCATAGAGTTGAAACACGAAACAATATTTGGAAATCAAATTGCTTCAAAAGTGATCTTTACTTCTCAATACTCACAACTCATCTTTGATACACCACTCCATCTAATTGGCACACTTCTTCATTTTCTTTTCTTCTTTTTTTTCTGTTTTTGCATCTCTCATACTCTTCCATTCCTTTAGTCCCATCAAAACATTCGGAATCTACAAAAAATCTATCTTAAAATCCATAAAAACATATTGCTATCACAACATAAGCTTCAAAATACATCACTTCTCACCAAAACCATTTAAAACATAGCCACCTCCCACACTTAAATCTTGTCCGTCTCGGCAAAATAACATCAAAAAAATTCAAGTAACCAAGTCTATAGAGAAATAGATATGAGCAGAAAAATAGGGAAGGAAAAAGAATAAGACATGAATCAACAAGATATGTTGCAACAATTATAAAAAAGGAAGACAAAGTGATAACCTTTATAAATGTAGTCCAATCATAGAATATGGTTTGAAAGACCTAAACAAGTTCTAGATGCAATCACATGTGTGTATCTCAACAATAAAGCTAAGTCCTCACTAGTAAAAAAATTCATCTCAACTCATCAATCTAGAGTCCATAACCAAGTATACTCAAGCAACCAAGAATTTCATCATTGACTCAAATCCTAAGTTTAACAACAAATTTAATTTTCTTTCAAAAGACTCTAAAATGATATAGAGAAAACCTAGAGGGATACATTTATTCCTAATCATGCAAAAATAATGTGCCAAAAAGGGTAAAATGGTGTCTACAATCACTCTTTATTCATCCTGCATTACCTAAACATTTATTATCCAAAACTCATTGTAAAAGAAAGATTCAACTACTTGAAAATGATAAAAGAATATTTACAATGAAATAAAAGTGCAAGAAAAGAAAACTCCCCTTTATGTTAGGTAGATAGCGTCTTTGATGTTCAATCCATCCACCTCTAGCTCCTTTAGTTCTTCAAAGTATCTCTTAAGCCGGTGGCCATTGACTTTCCAAATAAAATTATTAACTTCGTCCTTAATTTCAACAACACCATAGGGAAAAATATTAGTTACAAGAAATGGACCTTCCACCTTGACCTCAACTTACTCTTAATCAATTTGAGCATTGACTTGTACAATAAGACCTTGTCGCCAATTTGGAATTCTTTCCTGATGATATGTTTGTCATGGAAGTTCTTGATCTTTTCCTTGTAAATTCTTGAGTTTTCAAATGCTTCTAGTCTTATTTCCTCAAGTTCTTGGAGTTGAAGCTTCCTCTCTTCTCCACCTTAGTAGCATCAAAGTTGCAAGCCTTCACCGCCCAATATGCTTTGTGCTCTATCTCCACGGGTAGATGACAAGCTTTTCCATAGACTAACCGATAGGGAGACATGCCAATTGGTGTTTTGTATGCCGTTCTATAGGCCCATAGCGCATCATCTAGTCTCTTGCTCCAATCTTTCCTATTGGGCCCAACAGTCTTTTCCAAAATTGCTTTGATTTCTCTATTTGAAATTTCGGCTTGGACATTTGTTTGGGGATGATAGGAAGTAGAAACCTTGTGTACAACCTCATACTTGCTAAGTAGAGCCTTCATGTGTTTATTACAAAAGTGAGATCCTTGGTCACTTATTATAGCCCTGGGAATTCCAAACCTGCAAAATATATGTGACCTGACAAAACTAACAACAACACAAGAGTCATCAGTTCTGGAGGGAATGACCTCCACCCATTTAGAAACATAATCTACAGCAAACAAAATATACAAATAACCACAGGATGCAGGAAAAGGTCCCATAAAATCTATTCCCCAAATATCAAAAATCTCACAGAATAGCATAGTCTGTTGGGGTATCTCATTTCTAGTTCCTATGTTCCCAGTTCGCTGACATCTATCATAATTTTTATAAAACAAGTATGCATCATGAAATAGGGTAGGCCAATATAAACCACACTCTAAAACTTTTCTAGCTGTCCTCTATGGTCCAAAGTGTCCCCCACATGCTGATGAATGACAAAAAGTAAGAACTGAACAAAACTCATGGTATGGTATGCATCTCTTAATAATTTGATCATTACAAAACTTCCATAAATAAGGGTCATCCCGCACATAGAATTTTGCATCACTTTTGAGTTTATCCTTTTGAGCTTTAGAATAGTGTGTAGGAAAAACATGTGCTGCTAAAAAATTAACAAGGTCTGCATACCAAGGTGACTCACCATGTATCACAAGAAGGTGCTCATCTCTGAAGTCATCGTCAATGGTGGTAGGGGATCCATCTCCCTCAATTCTGCTCAAGTGATCTGCAACTAGGTTCTCTTTGTCACTCCTATCTCTGATTTCCAAATCAAACTCCTGGAGTAGAAGCATCCATCTGATTAGTCTAGGCTTAGCATCTGGCTTCTTCAACAGGTACTTTAAAGCTGCATGATCAGAAAAAACACTGACATGTGAGCACAATAAATAAGATCTAAAACGGTCTAAAGCAAAAACCAATGGCAAGAAGCTCCTTTTTAGTGGTGGTGTAATTTGCTTGGGCGACATCTAGGGTCTTAGAGGCATAACATATGGCATGAGGTGCTCCATCCACCCTCTGTGCTAGAACAGCTCCCACTGCAAAATTAGATGCATCACACATTAATTCAAAAGGTAAATTCCAGTCAGGTGGTCTAATGATAGGAGCTGAGGTAAGAGCCTCCCTGAGTCGGTGAAAAGCTTCTTTGCACTTATCATCAAAATAAAATTCAACATCTTTTTGCAAAAGTTTTGTCAAGGGCCGAGCAATATCGTTGAAGTCTCTAATAAATCTGCGGTAGAAACCTGCATGTCCAAGAAAAGTACGAACATCCCGTATGCATACGGGATAAGATAAAGAAGAAATAGCACTAATTTTTACAGGATCTACCTCAATTCCTCTCCTAGAGACTATGTGACCTAATACAATACCATGCTCTACCATAAAGTAGCATTTCTCAAAATTAAGTACAAGGTTAGTCTCAATGCATCTGTGCAAAATCGTAGACAAATTATCTAAACATGAATCAAATGAAGTGCCAAAAATTAAAAATCATCCATGAAAATTTCCATGCAATGCTCTAGTAACTCACCAAATATACTTACCATGCATCCCTGGAACGTTCTTGGAGCGTTGCAGAGTCCAAATGACTTCCGTCTGTAGGAAAATGTGCCGAAAGGACAAGTGAAGGTAGTCTTCTCTTGATCCTCTGGGTCGATACAAATCTGGAAGTAGCCTGAGTACCCATCCAAGAAGCAGTAATGGGACTTCCCTGCAAGTCTCTCAAGCATCTGATCAATAAAGGGCAAAGGGAAGTGGTCTTTCCTTGTGACATGATTTAGCTTCCTGTAGTCTATGCAAACTATCCATGAATTTTTAACTCTCGTGGGCACTAACTCATTACTTGCATTTTCCACCACTGTAACTCCAGATTTCTTGGGCACCACATGGATGGGACTAACCCACTGACTATCAGATATAGGGTAAATGATACCTGCCTGTAGAAGTCGAGTTACCTCTTTCTTAACAACATCCAAAATGAGTGGATTAAGTCTCCTCTGTGGTTGCCTAACTGGTTTGACATTTTCTTCCAAAAATATCCTGTGCATGCAGATAGCTGGGCTAATACCTGGTATATCTGATAAAGTCCACCCAATGGCTTTCTTGTGACGCCTCAGGATTTGCAATAATTTCTCTTTTTGCTCTGATTCCAAGTGCTGAGCAATAATGACAGGAAAAGTCTGCTCCTCTCCTAGATACATATTTCAAGTGATCTGGTAGTGGCTTAAGTTTAATCTGGGCCTGCTCAGAAGATATGAGTGATCCTTGGGGCTCAGTGCAATCCCCTACACTATCACACCTAAACTCTGAATCCTCTGAAATATCAATAGAAATAGGTGATCCTTGGGGCTTTGTGCAATCCCCTACACCTAGAATATCCTCTCCAGCTGGGAGTATGTCTGAAATAACCTCTGAAATGTCCTCTTCAATAGCAAGTACACCCTCAGCCTCCTCTGAACTAACAAGTGAAACTCCCTCAGCCAATATATCTGCATCATCCAACTCCTCCAGAATGTCAATGCTCATAATAGAGTGGTTCTCTCTTGGGTGCTTCATGGCATCAAAAATGCTGAATTGGACTACTGTGTCTCCTATTTCCATGGAAAGTGTACTAGCATAAACATCAATTTTTGTCCTCGCGGTCTTCAAAAATAGCCTCCCTAGGATGAGTGGAGATCGGTGTGCTAAGTAGTCTCCCTCCATATCCAAAATGTAAAAATCTGCAGGAAAGATCAGCTCCTTCACCTTTACCAACACATCTTCAATAATACCGACTGGGTGGGTCTGACTCCTATCTGCCAACTGAATCACAACCATAGTTTGCAAAATCGCGATCCTGGATCGTACGATCCTACGATCCTACGCCAGAAATCGATCCAGAATCGCGCAGAATCATTTTTCGTAGCAGGATCGCAGCAGAATCGGTAGGATCGGACAGAATCGGAGCAGAATCGGAGCAGGATCGGTGAAAGCTTCAAGAGGTCATAATTTTTGACTCGGATTGAACCACGTGACCTATAATATATCAAATTGAAACTCGTTCAAAGATCTACAGGTTAGTTTAAGATTGAATCCCAAAAATATTATTTAAAGTCTTTCAGAAGCTCAGAGATTATTAGTCTTTTTATTATTATTTTTTTATCTTTTACAGAGTTAGTGTTAGGGTTTTAAGATATTTAACATCTATTTAATTATTTTAGTTAGTTTTGATTAATAATATTATGTTATATCTTTTTCCTAGGTTTTAAGATTATTTAAACATCTATTTAATTATTTTTAGTTAGTTTTTGATTAATAATATTATGTTATTCTTTTCCTAAATGATACGTTTTTAGATGTCTATTATCTAATAGTTAACATTAAATTGATCATCTTGTAATCAATAGAATATTCTTGAAGTTGAACGTGATTATTATCATTATAGTGTTAATAAAATTGTATATTCTTTCATTTTAAGGGTTTTTGTTAGGATCGTACGATTTTACGATCCGATCCTGACCGATCCGATCCTGACCCCAAATCGATCCTGTGTAGGATCGCGATTCTACGAACATTGATCAGAACTCCTATAGGCTGTAGAGGACCAATACCAAGCATCTGGAAGACTAATCTGGGCATCACATTAATGGAGGCTCCTAAATCCAACATGGCATCATGAAACATGGTCCTCCCTATCTCACAAGACACAGTAAAAACCCCTGGGTCTTCACACTTCTAAGGGATGACATGGATAAGTGCTGAAATATTTTTCCCCAAGCTGACCAACTCATTCTCCTTCAACTTCTTTTTGTGAACACATAAGTCTTTCAGGAATTTGGCGTACTTAGGAATCTGTTTTATCATGGTCAATAAGGGTACATTAATCTCCATCTTACTAAACAACATCATAAGCTCATTGTATTCCTTAGCTTTCTCCTCTTCCACTTGCTTTTTAGCTTGAGTTTTATACTGAGGGAATGGCAAAGGAACCCTCAATTCTTCCTCTTGAGCCAAAATCATTGGGGCTGAATTTTGAACTGGTTTCCCCACTGAAGTAGTTGTTGTAAACTCCCCTTTTCCACTGATTTCTCCTTCATTTTGCACCAAAATCACAGGATTGCTTGATGAAGGAGTTAAACTTGGACTAGAGTTGAAACCAACTGAATTTGGAGTCTTTTTAGGGCTGTTTGGGACTGAAAATGTAGGTGTTGTCTTATTTTTAGAAAAATTAGCTCTTGGACTATTTGAAGTTGAAGTCACCTTCCCACTCCTCAAAGTAATGACACTAACGTTCCCCTTTGGATTTGGAGTAGCTTGAGAAGGTAGTTGACTTGATCCTTGGGCCTGCATTTGGTTTATCCCACTAGCCAATTGTCCAATTTGTCTCTCAAGGTTTTGTATGGTGGGATCATTTCTTTGTTATTGCAAAAGTTGTTGAAATATCTCCTCTATCCTTTGTTGTTGAGCATTTCCTCCACTAGACCCTCCATAGCCTCCTTGGTTAGCATAAGTTCTTGATTGACCTTGGAATGAAGATTGAGGTTGTTGAAATTGTTGAACTTGCTGTGAACCTTGAAAGTAGGGCTGTTGGGGCTGATTATAGGGTTGAAATGGCTGAGAAAATGGTTGAAAATTAGGCTGAGAACTTGGTTGAAATGATTGAGAATTGTAGCTCTGAAAATTCTGAGGTTAGGTTGAAATTGTTGTGATGAAGGCTGAAATTGAGTGGGCTGGAAATTCTGATTTGAGGGTTGAAAACTTTGATTGAATGACTGAAATCCCTGCTGTGAAAACTGATTTTGTGACTGATAATTCAGATTACCTTGAAACCCTTGCTGATTTCCTTGGAAAGGTGGCTGATTTGGTTGATAGGGTTGTGAAATTGTTGATTGGTTGTTGAAATGACTGAAATTGTTGTTGTGCTTGCTGATTTTGCTGGAAATTCGGTTGGGGCTGCTGATATTGCTGTTGTGATGGGTTTTGCTGATAAAAGAATTGTCATACATCAAGTTTGGGTGATCCTCCAACCCGAATTATAGGTAGATGAGTAGGGGTTGTTTTTGGCTTGAAATTGCCTTCTAGTCAATGCCGCTAGTGTCTCATCTTGTTGGAGGTTAGGACATGAATCCAAATTGTGTTCTTGGCTTGAGCAAATACTACATAACCTCATCACTTGGCTTGAAGGTGGAGGTACTGAAAAATTAGAATTTTGACTCACATTGTTTAGAGTCATTTGCTTCACCAGGGCTGTAAGCTCCATCAATGAATTCTTGATTTCCTTTTGATCATTAGATACCATCTGAACTTCATTAACTCCTCTGGTGGACAAAGCTCTACTCCCAAATTGCTGTGAGTTCTCTGCCATGTTTGAAATTAGATCCCTAGCTTGATCTAGTGTTTTGTTTACTAATGCTCCTCCTGCTGCAGCGTTTATCATGATCCTATTCATTTGGAGAAGACCCTCGTAGAAGTATTGAATAAGTAGCTGCTCACTGATCTGGTGCTGAGGGCAACTAGAGCAAAGCTTGTTGAACCTTTCCCAATAGTCATACAGAATCTCTCCCACTATTTGCTGTATTCCACAGATACTCTTCCTGATGATTGCAGTTCTGGATGCAGGAAAGTACTTTTCCAAAAATGCTTTCTTCATAGAAATCCAGCTAGAAACGTGCCCAGTAGGTAGGTAGTAAAACCAATCCTTTGCTGCTCTAGTCAGGGAAAATGGGAATGCTCTCAGCTTGATATCTTCTTCTGAAATCCCCCGAGGTTTCATGGTGGAGCAGACTACATGAAATTCATGTAAGTGTCTGTTGGGATCCTCCCCAAACTGACCTTGAAATTTGGGCAATAAATGGATGAGTCCTGATCTTAACTCAAAATCTCCAGTGAGCTCCGGGTAGGCAATGCAGGAGTACTGAAAAGCATCATCTGGTGATGCTAGTTTTTTCATAGTTTTCTGGTGGGCTGCCATAGGATCAACTGAATGACTAGCAATAGACTGAGTAGGAAGAATATCAAAAACCTCTGAAACACTAATTTAGTTCCTCCTTACTCTGAAAGTTCTTTCAATTTCAGGATCGAAATCTTCAAGAATACCACCTGCAGATCTGGTCATACACAAATACAAAAATCACAGCAAATGTATACAGAAGAATGAAACAAATAAAATGGATCACAAAATATAGAGATAAGCACACAAATGGATCACAGGATATGAAATTAAGCACACAAGCTAAAATCAAACAAACTCAACTAGGTTCCCCGACAACGGCGCTAAAAATTTGATAGGCTACAAAATAGGTGTTACAAGTGAGCCTCAAATTTAGAATTTATAACTGAAAACCCTTGCTAGCAAGATTAAATGTAGAATAGGGGCCTCAGGTCGTATTTTTTTCCAAGGACTAGTTGTGAGTATTTGAATCAAGCTTGAAAATTATTTGTCGTTAAATGATTTGGGTTTTCTAGATAAAATGGGGGTTTTGTTTTGCAAATAAGAATTGAAGTAAAATTTGAAATGGAATTGACTCAACTAAGTAGAGTTAAACTAGGTATTGCAAGAATGAAACTTAACCGCTAGGAAAATTTAACATAACAATTTGAAGTCGTAAGATTGGATTATAGAACTGATATCAATTGCAGAGATTCACTAACATTGTATGTAAATTCGGAAATGGGAATTTAAACAAGCTAAAGACTAAAATAGGGTAAATTGTGCAGGAAATTTCCTGATCGGATCGGCTGACCGATCAGATACAAGCCTGATCAGACTGACGACCGATCAGGTGCTGTCTAGATCGGTCAATGATCGATCTGTGTCTGAAACGCGGATTGAAACACTACTGAAACGATGCATAATTGATTACAGAAACGAAATCTATAAACTATAGACACTAGTTCAATTTCTTCACCGAGATTTCTCCTTGCCGTCACACAAAGATCAAGCTCGAAACCCCCTTGCTTGAGAATCGACCAGAACTCAGCTGTAGAGAATGAATCGCGTAGCTTGAAGTGTAATCTGAACTCCTTCCGATCTTTTCTTCTGCGATGATTTGGATAACGAGTGGTAGCTCAGGGAACCTCGAACCAGCTCAGAGAACCCCTCTGATTTGGCCCGATTGATGAAGAAGTGGAATCGGATGAAGGTTGGTCAGATTGAGCTAGCTCACGGTGAAACCCTCGCCGGAGATTTCAGATACAAATGGATTGCGATCCTTCCAGGGAAACTGAGCTTGATGAATCGAAAACTGAAGAAGATCTTGATCTGGGTGGTCACCTCCGATCGAGATTGGAAACGAAGAAGAACAAAAATGAAGCAGGAGACGCGATCTGGTGACGATGAGCTCAGCGAGAGGGAATTCCTCATTTAAATTTCCTATTGAATTTTGGACGACTGTGATTGTTTCGGACTAAACCAACGGTCAGATCAAGTTAGATCTGATCCAAATCCTACAGATCTTGATCAAGGGCTCTGATCTACTGCTCCTTAGCTCGTCTGTGGCGGATGGCTCAGATCCTCCCTTCTCTTGAATGGACGGCCTAGATCCTCTAGTGCTTGATCCAACGGCTGAATTAACTCGGATCTAGCCCAAACTTTCAGATTTTGATCCATGAACTTGATTAAGTCTATCTTGAGCTTGGATCGATCAGAAGTTGGTGGATGACTTAGATCTAACCGTTCTCTTGAATGGACGGCCCATGTTAATCCGATACTTGATCCCTTTGATCCGGGTCCAATTCTGATTCAAGTTTGACCCAAACTGATCCAGGTCCATGATCATTTGAAACCTATAAAATGATATTCAATTTTAGTGCCAAAACATCTTAAATATAGAAAGAATTGAATTTTAAGCTAGAATGGAGACAATCCATAAAACCTAATACAAATGCAAACTTGAGCATATGAAAGTGGATCAAAACATGGATTTGAGGTCCTAATTTAATCAACAAAATGAAATTTATCAGTGATCCATCGAAGGATCAAGGGTTCGTCCACTTCAGGACACGCCATGGAGTAGGAGCAAGCAATCTCCGGACCACGTAACCGGTAAAGTGTTAGCATTATTTTAATTGATAGATTAAGTTTCCACTTATGCTAACAATTGTAGGAAGAGAGTTGACTTGGGGTGACTGAGCTATTCACCCCCTCTAGTTGTACCATCGATGTAACACCCCAATTTTTCGATTAAAGTATCCGGAACTGTTTTAAGTTCGGGACGAACTTTTTATAAAGTATGGGGGATTGTAACACCCCAAAATTTTCCCATATGAAATATGAAGAATTCATGAAACATTATTATGAAATGTCATGATGGGCTTGGCTTAATGGGCTTTGATATGGATTAGTGCAAAATGTGATAAAAAGAAGATGTAGAAAGGAGGAAACAAGGATCGAACCTTGAACCTCCTAGTTGCACTAACCATGTCTTAACCATTGCACCAAGGATGTTTTCTTCTTGAGAGAATAAGAAACATGCTTGTTAAAGCTAGGGAAGTGAAGAGACATGTCTCTTCATGAGAAGAGTATAAATAAGAGAGGGAAAAGAAGTTGCATTTCTCTCTTCTTCTTCCCCACTTCAAAACCGAAACCTAGAGCCTCTCCTTCTTCTTCATTTTTCGAAAAGTACACCCTAGGGTTCTAACCCTAGGGAATTGGAAGGAGGAAGATCCCATCCAAGGATCTTGCCCTCTACTAGGGCCAAGAATTCTAGAGAAGTTCTAGTGAAGGAAACACTCACCCCTCCTTCAACCAAGGGTACCCTAAAGATTTAGAGAAGGTGAAATTCAAGCGAAAGGATGTAAGTATCCCCTCGCCTGCAGTGTAATTGTTGTGCATGAATCTTTTGTTCTTCTTGTTTTTCGAAAAAGGGAAAATCCCTTGTGTAAGTTTCGGCCACCCCTTAGGGGAAGGCCTTGGTTACTCCTTGATGCATGAGAAGACCCCTTGGAACTTAGGGTATATGTATATGTTGTTTCCTTCATGATGTTAGGAACAAAACCCTAGGGTTTTGCCCTTGTGTAGGTTTCGGCCACCCCTAAGGGGGAGACCTTGGTTACTCCTTGATGCATGAGAAGACCCCTTGGAACTTAGGGTATACATATATGTTGTGTCCTTTCATATTGTGATGACAAAAACTAGGGTTTAGGGTTTGGATGGGTTTCGGCCAAGGCATGGAAACTAGGGTTAGTGAAGGTTGAATTATCCTATAATATATCCATGCTTAGTGTATTGTATGATAGTGTATACAAGGTGTTTGTATAAATGTTTGTGTGAATGTTTCATTGCCAAAAACCCTAATACTCCTACCCTATGACTTTCGGCCAACACCCTAAGATTAGGGTTTGTGAAGGTTAAACTACCCTATGAGATATGCTTATGTTTGGGGATGATGATATGTATATGCATGTGATGTTTAAATGGAATGTTTGATTGGAAAACTTAACTTCCCCCTAGCATGACTTTCGGCCAAGGCATGAACCATTAGGGTTGTGAAGGTTGATTACCCCATGATGTATGCTATGCTTAGTATGATACATGATATATATATATGTGATGCTTGTATGGGATGTACCCTATGAGATATGCTTATGTTTGGGATGATGATATGTATATGCATGTGATGTCTAAATGGAATGTTTGATTGAAAACTTAATTTTTCCCTAGCATGACTTTCGGCCAAGGCAAGGAACATTAGGGTTGTGAAGGTCGATTTCCCCATGATGTATGCTATGCTTAGTATGATACATGATGTATATATATGTGATGCTTGTATGGAAGTTTGATGTCAAAAACCTAACCTATCCTTACCTTATGAATTTCGGCCAAACCCTAGTTTAGGGTTAGAAGAATGAATTTAATCCATGAAGCATGCTACCACTTTCTATGATATGAGTATGATTTATGTGACCAATCTTGTCATATATAAAGTATGTTAAGTGGTTGAAATATGATGTATGTATGAGCATGTCTTATAGCCCATGGGGCACCCTTATGAGATTGCATGTGATGTGTATGTTAAAATGCTTGAAAGGATACTCCACTAAGTATGGGATCAAGAGCACCCCTTATGTTGTGTGGTGTGTCCCTATGGGATCATGAGCATCCTTGAAGAGTGGTGTGTACTCCTTAGCATATATGTAAAGACATGATAAGTATTTTACTTTGTAAGTTGTGGTACCCGACTCGGAAGGGGGTCGTTAAACAAATCCGGGGTGCATGTTAACTTAAGGTCATGGCTCCGGTAGGACGGAAGGGTCCTGCTCTAATGAGATTGGTGGCTCGCTACCCCAATTCATTAGGGAACGCGCATTATGTGGTACACAACTGGGCCCTATATGATGTTGATGTATTTTTAAGTAATACCTTTATGGAATTGTTTTGAAAACATTTATTATATGTGATGGGTATGCTTAAGATACTATATACTGCATGCTTAGAAACTTTGATGTTTAGTATGCTGTGATGAACTCATGCTTATGATTTATTATGTGTGCATGTTGTATTCCTTCGTATGGATTTTGCGAGTAGGACAGGATCCTTACTAAGCATTTGTGCTTACTAGTTTATGTGTTGTCTTATGCTGCAGATAAGGGTAAGGAACACTTAAACTAAAGGAAGAGGCAGGAGGGCTGAAGATGTGTGGGGTGGTGGCTCGGGAAAGAAAGACTTCTATATCTACTTTATTATGCTTTTGTTTATGTCTCCTTGATAATGAATGTTAGTGATTACTCTTATACTTGATTAGGTTTGATCATGTTGTGAGTTGAACTACTCGTGAACCTATCATATTGTAGAATAACTCTTAATTAAATATTTCACATGATGTTCTAGACTTCCTTTAGACTCAATTTGATGAACTAATATTATGCAATGGAATGTATAACCTCACTATCATGATTTATGTGCTACTAAACTTACTATGCACCTACCATGTTCTAATGATCCAAGCATGATATTTGATTGGCATGTACTGACTAGTATGCTTAGTACTTGTAAATATCACTTGATGGTTTTAGACAAGCATGCTCAGTACTTAGTCCTCGCACTCTTGCATTGTTTTTATGTTATGTTAAAATAATTATATGATTGATTGATTGTACGTAACCCCGCCCCGAGAGTAGATATAAGGGCGGGCGTTACAGGTTGGTATCAGAGCAGATTTCCCCTCCACTACACACACATCAAGCTTCATCCTGCCGCTTCCAAGTAAGAGATCCTAACCTCGCTTTACTTTATTTCATGTACAGTAATGATTATATGGAGATGATTAATACTTGCATAACAAGTGAAAGTAGTGTTAATTCTTATGTAGTCATTTATCACCTGTATGATAGATATGGCTAGAGGACGTAGCAATCGGGGTAATGAGACAGCACCCCCACCTAATATGATGCAAGTGATCACAGATCTGCAGCGTCAGGTCACTGAACAACAACAGATAATAAACACTCTGATGACCCAGCAGGGGAACACTGCAACCCCGCAGGGAAGTCAGAATGTGATACCTACTGAGCCTCCAACTGCACAGGCACCCCCGGACACTCCGGCCCGAGGAGTCCGACAGGAGGCCTATCTGATTCAGTGGCAGAGACTGAAGCCGGAAAAGTTCTCTGGCACCTGCGAGCCCTGGGACGCCCAGGCCTGGCTCAAGGCAGTTGAGAGCACAGTGGAATTATTAGACTGGCCCGAGCATGAGAAAATTAAATGTGTCTCGTTCTGCCTCACTGGCGACGCCAGGATGTGGTGGGAACGGGTAAAAGCTAGAAGGTCAGTGGACCAGATGAAGTGGAAGGACTTCGAGTCCGAATTTCTGGAGGAATTCTTTAATATGCGAGTCACAAACAGGCATTTTGATGAGTTCACTGAATTCCGGCAGGGAAATCTCTCAGTCAACGATGCCGTTAAGAAATTCAACCGACTGGCACGATTATGTCCGGAGCTGGTCAGTACAGAGAAAGAAAGGGTCAGATTAATGCTCAAGATGCTCAGGCCCGAGATAGCTCTGAATGTAGCTGGCGGCGTTAATAGGCCACAGACTGCAGAGGAGCTGTTCAGTAGCGCCCTTATTACCGAGCATTATCTGAAGAATATTAACCAGCAGAACCAAGCACTGACCGCCAGCAAGAGTCAGAGTCAGTCGGGAGGTCAGAAACCTCAGAATAGCAACCCTCACTGGAAAAAGAACCACAACGGAAAGAGGAGGCCATGGAATAAATCTGCCGGTGGTTCAGCAGGCAAGAAGCCTAAATATCCCCAATGTGCCACTTGTGGGAAGATGCACCTAGGGACATGCCTCTTAGGCGCCAGGAGATGCTTCACCTGCGGGAAGGAAGGACACATGGCCAGAGAGTGTCCTACTGCAGCCAAAGCACCTCAGCCGCAGTATGTTCAGTACAAAGGTGCTCCTCCCCAGCTACACCTGATGCAGGCAGCTATAGATGGTACTCATATATGCCAGGGGAGATTAGAGGCCCCGCCTGCCACAACGAACGCCAGGGTTTTCTCTCTTACGAAGGAAGACGTGGCGACTGCCTCCACTGTTGTCGCAGGTCAGATATTTATTTACAGTCAGTATGCTACTGCTTTATTTGACACTGGGGCAACACATTCGTTTATCTCTATGCAATATGCCAAAAGAAATGATATGTCACTGCAAGATTTAGACTGCAAATTTCTGACAACGCTGCCCTCGGGTGAGGTGATGCCCTCTACCCAAATGCTACGTGCCGCACCAATCAGAATCGCAGATAGGGAACTCTACTGCGATCTGATAGTGCTTGATATGTCAGATTATGATGTGATATTGGGCATGGATTTCTTGAACAAATACGGCGCCTCTATTGAGTGCCGTAAACGAAGGGTTATCTTCCGACCTGAGGCGGAAATTCTATTTGAATTTATCGGAGAGCCGAAGAAGAGGACAAGCAAATTCTTGTCGGCTCTGAAAGCAAGGAAGATGTTAGAAAAGGGATGCTCTGGATTTCTAGCTCATGTGGTTGATACCAGTCCTACAGAGGGCCCGAAGCTAGAAGACGTCAAAGTCGTATGCAATTACCCAGAGGTATTTCCCGATGACTTACCAGGGTTAGCACCTGAAAGAGATATAGAATTTGCAATTGAGTTGGTTCCTGGTACTAACCCCATTTCTAAGGCACCGTATCGTATGGCGCCGACGGAATTAAAAGAGTTACAGGGACAGTTACAGGAGCTGCTTGACAAGGGACTCATCCGCCCTAGTCATTCTCCCTAGGGAGCTCCCGTACTGTTCGTGAAAAAGAAGGATGGGTCGATGCGAATGTGTATCGACTATCGGGCGCTGAACAACGTGACTATCAAGAACAGGTACCCTCTACCCAGGATAGATGACCTGTTCGATCAACTGAAGGGAGCCACGGTTTTCTCTAAGATTGACCTGAGATCTGGTTATCACCAAGTCAGGGTGAAAAAGGAGGATATACCAAAAACGGCTTTTCGAACCAGATACGGACATTATGAGTTCGTAGTTATGCCATTTGGAGTTACCAATGCTCCAGCTATGTTTATGGACTTAATGAATCGGGTGTTCTTGGCGTTTCTCGACAGATTTGTGATCGTCTTTATCGACGATATTCTTATATATTCGAGAACTC
Source organism: Boesenbergia rotunda (assembly GCA_024364735.1). NCBI lineage: Eukaryota > Viridiplantae > Streptophyta > Magnoliopsida > Zingiberales > Zingiberaceae > Boesenbergia > Boesenbergia rotunda. The sequence goes on along the minus strand of JAGFNQ010009149.1, from coordinate 23,864 downwards.
CCGAAGAACATGCTGAACACCTGAGTATAGTGCTACAGATTCTTCAGAAGGAACAACTGTATGCTAAATTTTCCAAATGCGAGTTCTGACTCGATCAAGTATCATTCTTAGGACATGTTATCTCCAAGGAAGGAGTAATGGTGGACCCGACTAAAATCGAAGCTGTAAGTAACTGGACCTGACCCAAGAATGGCAGCGAAATCAGAAGTTTCCTCGGGCTAGCAGGCTATTACAGGAAATTCGTAGAGAACTTCTCTCGGATTGCAGCCCCTATGACAGCTCTTACTAAGAAAGACAAGAAATACGTATGGACTGATGAATGTGAGAAGAGCTTTACTGAACTGAAAAGGAGGCTGACTAGCGCTCCAATATTGACTCTTCCAGAGAGCGATATGGGTTTCGATATGTACAGCGACGCATCCAAACTTGGACTCGGAGCTGTGCTTATGCAAAATGGGAAGGTAATTGCCTATGCCTCTAGGCAACTGAAGGAACATGAAAGAAACTACCCTACCCATGACTTAGAGTTAGCAGCGATGGTCTTTGCACTGAAAATATGGAGGCACTATCTATATGGAACTCAGTGTAAAGTTTATACAGATCACCAGAGTCTGCGGTATTTCTTCACCCAGAAAGATCTGAATATGAGACAGCGCAGATGGCTCGAATTGGTCAAGGATTATGACTGTGAGATCCTGTACCACCCGGGAAAAGCCAACAAGGTAGCCGATGCTCTCAGTAGGAAATCATGTGCTGCTTTGATGTCTTTATCAGCTTTGTCACAACCCTTAGGGGAAGAAATTATGAATTACGGGATTGAAATCATATCAGGACAGCTGTCCACCCTGATGATTACGCCGACATTATTCGACGATATTCTGGAAAAACAGAATCATGATCCGAGTCTTCAGAGAATCAAGCAAGAGGTTCTCGAAGGCAAGGACGATGGATTTCGGATATCGGACAGCGGAGTCTTATATCTTCGGGATCGATTATGTGTTCCCGACGACTTCGACTTACGGACAAGAATCCTCGAGGAAGCTCACGGAACACCTTATGCGATGCATCCTGGGTCTACCAAGATGTATCAAGATCTGAAGAGCAAGTTTTGGTGGTCCGGTATGAAGCGAGATGTAGCCCACTATATTGGTATGTGTTTGACCTGCCAGAGGGTCAAAGCAGAACACCAGAGGCCTGGAGGAGTCCTGCAACCTCTGCCGATTCCCGAGTGGAAATGGGAAGACATCTCTATGGATTTCATCTCAGGGCTGCCTAGAACGACGAATGGATATGATGGTATATGGGTTATTGTGGACAGGCTAACCAAGTCTGCCCATTTTCTGGCTATCAGGATGACCCACTCAGTAGAGCAGTTGGCTCAACTGTACGTCAAGGAAATTGTCCGACTACACGGGGTTCCCAAGACCATTATCTCGGATAGGGATGGTCGATTTACTTCAGATTTTTGGGGACACGTACAGAAGGCTCTTGGCACGAAGCTGAAATTCAGTACGGCCTTTCACCCCCAGACTGACGGGCAGACTGAAAGAGTGAATCAAATATTAGAGGATATGTTACGAGCTTGTGCCTTGGACTTCAAGGGAAGCTGGTGTCGATACCTGAGCCTGGCAGAGTTTGCTTATAACAACAGTTATCAGGCTACTATCGGGATGGCACCGTACGAAGCACTATACGGAAGGAAATGCAGATCTCCTATATGCTGGCTTGAGAGTGGTGAAAAGAAGGAGATGGACTCCAGACTGATATTATAGATGAAACCACTCAGGCTATAAAGAATATCCGCCAGAGGATAGAGACTGCTCAGAGTCGGCAGAAAAGCTACGCTGATAAGCGACGCAGACCACTAGAGTTTGAGGTTGGGGATTCAGTATTCCTTAAAGTAGCCCCTATGAAAGGGGTGATGAGATTCGGGAAGAGAGGGAAGCTGAGTCCGCGATATGTGGGACCGTATCAGATCCTGAGACGGGTAGGCAAAGTGGCCTACGAACTGGAACTACCGCCAGAAATGTCGGCTATCCACAATGTCTTCCATGTATCAATGCTCAGGAAATGTACCTCTGATGTGAAGCAAATGATAGAGCCCCAACCAGTACAAGACCAAGAGAACCTAAGTTCCGAACGCCGACCTATTCAGATCCTAGATTGGGAAGTCAAAAAGCTAAGGAACAAGGAAGTGCCCTTAGTAAAGGTTCTGTGGCGGAACGAGCAATTCGAGGAAGTCACCTGGGAACGAGAGGAGGCAATGCGATTAAAGTATCCGGAACTGTTTTAAAGTTCGGGACGAATTTTTTATAAGGTGCGTGGGATTGTAACACCCCAATTTTTCGATTAAAGTATCCGGAACTGTTTTAAGTTCGGGACGAACTTTTTATAAGGTATGGGGGATTGTAACACCCCAAAATTTTCTCATATGAAATATGAAGAATTCATGAAACATTATTATGAAATGTCATGATGGGCTTGGCTTAATGGGCTTTGATATGGATTAGTGCAAAATGTGATAAAAAGAAGATGTAGAAAGGAGAAAGCAAGGATCGAACCTTGAACCTCCTAGTTGCACTAACCATGTCTTAACCATTGCACCAAGGATGTTTTCTTGTTGAGAGAATAAGAAACATGCTTGTTAAAGCTAGGGAAGTGAAGAGACATGTTTCTTCATGAGAAGAGTATAAATAAGAGAGGAAAAAGAAGTTGCATTTCTCCCTTCTTCTTCCCCACTTCAAAACCGAAACCTAGAGCCTCTTCTTCTTCTTCATTTTTTTCGAAAAGTACACCCTAGGGTTCTAACCCTAGGGAATTGGAAGGAGGAAGATCCCATCCAAGGATCTTGCCCTCTACTAGGGCCAAGAATTCTAGAGAAGTTCTAGTGAAGGAAACACTCACCCCTCCTTCAACCAAGGGTACCCTAAAGATTTAGAGAAGGTGAAATTCAAGCGAAAGGATGTAAGTATCCCCTCGCCTGCAGTGTAATTGTTGTGCATGAATTTTTTGTTCTTCTTGTTTTTCGAAAAAGGGAAAATCCCTTGTGTAAGTTTCGGCCACCCCTTAGGGGAAGGCCTTGGTTACTCCTTGATGCATGAGAAGACCCCTTGGAACTTAGGGTATATGTATATGTTGTTTCCTTCATGATGTTAGGAACAAAACCCTAGGGTTTTGCCCTTGTGTAGGTTTCGGCCACCCCTAAGGGGAAGACCTTGGTTACTCCTTGATGCATGAGAAGACCCCTTGGAATTTAGGGTATACATATATGTTGTGTCCTTTCATATTGTGATGACAAAAACTAGGGTTTAGGGTTTGGATGGGTTTCGGCCAAGGCATGGAAACTAGGGTTAGTGAGGGTTGAATTATCCTATAATATATCCATGCTTAGCGTATTGTATGATGGTGTATACAAGGTGTTTGTATAAATGTTTTGTGTGAATGTTTCATTGCCAAAAACCCTAATACTCCTACCCTATGACTTTCGGCCAACACCCTAAGATTAGGGTTTGTGAAGGTTAAACTACCCTATGAGATATGCTTATGTTTGGGGATGATGATATGTATATGCATATGATGTTTAAATGGAATGTTTGATTGGAAAACTTAACTTCCCCTAGCATGACTTTCGGCCAAGGCATGAACCATTAGGGTTGTGAAGGTTGATTACCCCATGATGTATGCTATGCTTAGTATGATACATGATATATATATATGTGATGCTTGTATGGGATGTACCCTATGAGATATGCTTATGTTTGGGGATGATGATATGTATATGCATGTGATGTCTAAATGGAATGTTTGATTGGAAACTTAATTTTTCCCTAGCATGACTTTCGGCCAAGGCAAGGAACATTAGGGTTGTGAAGGTCGATTTCCCCATGATGTATGCTATGCTTAGTATGATACATGATGTATATATATGTGATGCTTGTATGGGAAGTTTGATGTCAAAAACCTAACCTCCTTACCTTATGAATTTCGGCCAAACCCTAGTTTAGGGTTAGGAAGAAGAATTTAATCCATGAAGCATGCTACCACTTTCTATGATATGAGTATGATTTATGTGACCAATCTTGTCATATATAAAGTATGTTAAGTGGTTGAAATATGATGTATGTATGAGCATGTCTTATAGCCCATGGGGCACCCTTATGAGATTGCATGATGTGTATGTTAAAATGCTTGAAAGGATACTCCACTAAGTATGGGATCAAGAGCACCCCTTATGTTGTGTGGTGTGTCCCTATGGGATCATGAGCACCCTTGAAGAGTGGTGTGTCCCTTGAGAGTGAATTTGGAGTACTCCTTAGCATATATGTAAAGACATGATAAGTATTTTACTTTGTAAGTTGTGGTACCCGACTCGGAAGGGGGTCGTTAAACAAATCCGGGGTGCATGTTAACTTAAGGTCATGGCTCCGGTAGGACGGAAGGGTCCTGCTCTAATGAGATTGGTGGCTCGCTACCCAATTCATTAGGGAACGCGCATTATGTGGTACACAACTGGGCCCTATTGATGTTGATGTATTTTTAAGTAATACCTTTATGGAATTGTTTGATTTATTATATGTGATNACAGGATCCTTACTAAGCTTTTGTGCTTACTAGTTATGTGTTGTCTTATGCTGCAGATAAAGGTAAGGAACACTTGAACTAAAGGAAGAGACAGTAGGGCTGAAGATGTGTGGGGTGGTGGCTCGGAAAAGAAAGACTTCTATATATCTACTTTATTATGCTTTTGTTAGTGACTCCTTGATAAGGAATGTTAGTAATTACCCTTATACTTGATTAGGTTTGATTATGTTGTAAGTTGAACTACTTGTGAACCTTACTATCATGACTCACGTATTACTAAACTTACTATGCACTTACCATGTTCCAATGATTCAAGCATGATATTAGATTGGCATGTATCGACTAGTATGCTTAGCACTTGTAAATATCACCTGATAGTTAGATAAGCATGCTCAGCACTTAGTCCTCGCACCCTTGCATTGGTTGTTTTAATTTTATGCTAGAAGAAAAGAAAATAATTATATGATGGGTTGTTACGTAACCCCGCCCCGAGAGTAGATATAAGGGCGGGCGTTACACCCTATATTAATCATGCAACAAATAAGGACGAATATTAGGGGAAGCATAATATGAGTTGGGTTACCCATAATTACGATAAGTATATAATTACGATGTATGTGTATGATTATACTAGGGTTAGCACCTGAAAGAGATATAGAATTTGCAATTGAGTTGGTTCTTGGGACTAACCCCATTTCTAAGGCACCGTACCGTATGGCGCCGACGGAATTAAAAGAATTATAGGGACAGTTACAGGAGCTGCTTGACAAGGGACTCATCCGCCCTAGTCATTCTCCCTGGGGAGCTCCCGTACTGTTCGTGAAAAAGAAGGATGGGTCGATGTATCGACTATCGGGCGCTGAACAACGTGACTATCAAGAATAGGTACCCTCTACCCAGGATAGATGACCTGTTCGACCAACAGAATGGAGCCACGGTTTTCTCTAAGATTGACCTGAGATCTGGTTATCACCAAGTTAGGGTGAAAAAGGAGGATATACCAAAAACGGCTTTCCGAACCAGATACGGACATTATGAGTTCGTAGTTATGCCATTTGGAGTTACCAATGCTCCAGCTATGTTTATGGACTTAATGAATCGGGTATTCTCGGCATTCCTCGACAGATTTGTCATCGTCTTTATCGACGATATTCTGATATATTCGAGAACTCCCGAAGAACATGCTGAGCACCTGAGTATAGTGCTACAGATTCTTCAGAAGGAACAACTGTATGCTAAATTTTCCAAATGCGAGTTCTGGCTCGATCAAGTATCATTCTTGGGACATGTTATCTCCAAGGAAGGAGTAATGGTGGACCCAATTAAAATTGAAGCTGTGAGTAACTGGACCAGACCCAAGAATGCCAGTGAAATCAGAAGTTTCCTCGGGCTAGCAGGCTATTACAGAAAATTCGTAGAGAACTACTCTCGGATTGCAGCCCCTATGACAGCTCTTACAAAGAAAGACAAAAAATACGTATGGACTGAGGAATGTGAGAAGAGCTTTACCGAACTGAAAAGGAGGCTGACTAGCGCTCCAATATTGACTCTTCCAGAGAGCGATATGGGTTTCGAAATGTACAGCGACGCATCCAAACTTGGACTCGGAGATGTGCTTATGCAAAATGAGAAGGTAATTGCCTATGCCTCTAGGCAACTGAAGGAACATGAAAGAAACTACCCTACCCATGACTTAGAGTTAGCAGCGATGGTCTTTGCACTGAAAATATGGAGGCACTATGTATATGGAACTCAGTGTAAAGTTTATACAGATCACCAGAGTCTGCGGTATTTCTTCACCCAGAAAGATCTGAATATGAGACAGCGCAGATGGCTCGAATTGGTTAAGGATTATGACTGTGAGATCCTGTACCACCCGGGAAAAGCCAACAAGGTAGCCGATGCTCTCAGTAGGAAATCATGTACTGCTTTGATGTCTTTATCAGCTTTGTCACAACCCTTAGGGGAAGAAATTATGAATTACGGGATTGAAATCATATCAGGACAGTTGTCCACCCTGATGATTATGCCGACATTATTCGACGATATTCTGGAAAAACATAATCATGATCCGAGTCTTTAGAGAATCAAGCAAGAGGTTCTCGAAGGCAAGGACGATGGATTTCGGATTTCGGACAGCGGAGTCTTATATCTTCGGGATCGATTATGTGTTCCCGACGACTTCGACTTACGGACAAGAATCCTCGAGGAAGCTCACGGAACACCTTATGCGATGCATCCTGGGTCTACCAAGATATATCAAGATCTGAAGAGCAAGTTTTGGTGGTCCGGTATGAAGCGAGATGTAGCCCACTATATTGGTATGTGTTTGACCTGCCAAAGGGTCAAAGCAGAACACCAGAGGCCTGGAGGAGTCCTGCAACCTCTGCCGATTCCCGAGTGGAAATGGGAAGACATCTCTATGGATTTCATCTTAGGGCTGCCTAGAATGACGAATGGATATGATGGTATATGGGTTATTGTGGACAGGCTAACCAAGTCTACCCATTTTCTGGCTATCAGGATGACCCACTCAGTAGAGCAGTTGGCTCAACTGTACGTCAAGGAAATTGTCCGACTACACGGGGTTCCCAAGACCATTATCTCTGATAGGGATGGTCGATTTACCTCAGATTTCTGGGGACACGTACAGAAGGCTCTCGGCACGAAGCTGAAATTCAGTACGACCTTTCACCCCCAGACTGACGGGCAGACTGAAAGAGTGAATCAAATATTAGAGGACATGTTACGAGCTTGTGCCTTGGACTTCAAGGGAAGCTGGTGCCGATACCTGAGCCTGGCAGAGTTTGCCTATAACAACAGTTATCAGGGTACTATCAGGATGGCACCGTACGAAGCACTATACGGAAGGAAATGCAGATCTCCTATATGCTGGCTTGAGAGTGATGAAAAGAAGGAGATGAGACTCCAGACTGATATTATAGATGAAACCACTCAGGCTATAAAGAATATCCGGCAGAGGATAGAGACTGCTCAGAGTCGGCAGAAAAGCTACGCGGATAAGCGACGCAGACCACTAGAGTTTTATGTTGGGGATTCAGTATTCCTTAAAGTAGCCCCTATGAAAGGGGTGATGAGATTCGGGAAGAGAGGGAAGCTGAGTCCGAGATATGTGGGATCGTATCAGATCCTGAGACGGGTAGGCAAAGTGGCCTACGAACTGGAACTACCGCCAGAAATGTCAGCTATCCACAACGTCTTCCATGTATCAATGCTCAGGAAATGTATCTCTGATGTGAAGCAAATGATAGAGCCCCAACCCGTACAAGACCAAGAGAACCTAAGTTCCGAACGCCAACCTATTCAGATCCTAGATCGGGAAGTCAAAAAGCTAAGGAACAAGGAAGTGCCCTTAGTAAAGGTTCTGTGGCGGAACGAGCAATTCGAGGAAGTCACCTGGGAACGAGAGGAGGCAATGCGATTAAAGTATCCGGAACTGTTTTAAAGTTCGGGATGAACTTTTTATAAGGTGCGTGGGATTGTAACACCCCAATTTTTCGATTAAAGTATCCGGAACTGTTTTAAGTTCGGGACGAACTTTTTATAAGGTATGGGGGATTGTAACACCCCAAAATTTTCCTATATGAAATATGAAGAATTCATGAAACATTATTATGAAATGTCATGATGGGCTTGGCTTAATGGGCTTTGATATGGATTAGTGCAAAATGTGATAAAAAGAAGATGTAGATAGGAGGAAGCAAGGATTGAACCTTGAACCTCCTAGTTGCACTAACCATGTCTTAACCATTGCACCAAGGATGTTTTCTTGTTGAGAGAATAAGAAACATGCTTGTTAAAGCTAGGGAAGTGAAGAGACATGTCTCTTCATGAGAAGAGTATAAATAAGAGAGGGAAAAGAAGTTGCATTTCTCTCTTCTTCTTCCCCACTTAAAAACCGAAACCTAGAGCCTCTCCTTCTTCTTCATTTTTTTCGAAAAGTACACCCTAGGGTTCTAACCTTAGGGAATTGGAAGGAGGAAGATCCCATCCAAGGATCTTGCCCTCTACTAGGGCCAAGAATTCTAGAGAAGTTTTAGTGAAGGAAACACTCACCCCTCCTTCAACCAAGGGTACCCTAAAGATTTAGAGAAGGTGAAATTCAAGCGAAAGGATGTAAGTATCCCCTCGTCTGCAGTGTAATTATTGTGCATGAATCTTTTGTTCTTCTTGTTTTTCGAAAAAAAGGGAAAATCCCTTGTGTAAGTTTCGGCCACCCCTTAGGGGAAGGCCTTGGTTACTCCTTGATGCATGAGAAGACCCCTTGAAACTTAGGGTATATGTATATGTTATTTCCTTCATGATGTTAGGAACAAAACCCTAGGGTTTTGCCCTTGTGTAGGTTTCGGCCACCCCTAAGGGGGAGACCTTGGTTACTCCTTGATGCATGAGAAGACCCCTTGGAACTTAGGGTATACATATATGTTGTGTCCTTTCATATTGTGATGACAAAAACTAGGGTTTAGGGTTTGGATGGGTTTCGGCCAAGGCATGGAAACTAGGGTTAGTGAGGGTTGAATTATCCTATAATATATCCATGCTTAGCGTATTATATGATGGTGTATACAAGGTGTTTGTATAAATGTTTGTGTGAATGTTTCATTGCCAAAAAACCCTAATACTCCTACCCTATGACTTTCGGCCAACACCCTAAGATTAGGGTTTGTGAAGGTTAAACTACCCTATGAGATATGCTTATGTTTGGGGATGATGATATGTATATGCATGTGATGTTTAAATGGAATGTTTGATTGGAAAACTTAACATCCCCCTAGCATGACTTTTGGCCAAGGCAAGGAACATTAGGGTTGTGAAGGTCGATTACCCCATGATGTATGCTATGCTTAGTATGATACATGATATATATATATATGTGATGCTTGTATGGGATGTACCCTATGAGATATGCTTATGTTTGGGGATGATGATATGTATATGCATGTGATGTCTAAATGGAATGTTTGATTGGAAAACTTAATTTTTCCCTAGCATGACTTTCAGCCAGGGCAAGGAACATTAGGGTTGTGAAGGTTGATTACCCCATGATGTATGCTATGCTTAGTATGATACATGATGTATATATATGTGATACTTGTATGGGATGTTTGATGTCAAAAACCTAAGCTACCTCTACCCTTGACTTTCGGCCAACCCTTAGGTTTAGGGTTAAGAAGAACTCAATTAGCCATGAAGCAGGCTACCACTTCCTATGACATGAATATGATTTATGTGACCAATCTTGTCATATATAAAGTATGTTTAAGTGGTTGAAATATGATGTATGTATGAGCATGTCTTATAGCCCATGGGGCACCCTTATGAGATTGCATGTGATGTGTATGTTAAAATGCTTGAAAGGATACTCCACTAAGTATGGGATCAAGAGCACCCCTTATGTTGTGTGGTGTGTCCCTATGGGATCATGAGCACCCTTGAAGAGTGGTGTGTCCCTTGAGAGTGAATTTGGAGTACTCCTTAGCATATATGTAAAGACATGATAAGTATTTTACTTTGTAAGTTGTGGTACCCGACTCGGAAGGGGGTCGTTAAACAAATCCGGGGTGCATGTTAACTTAAGGTCATGGCTCCGGTAGGACGGAAGGGTCCTGCTCTAATGAGATTGGTGGCTCTCTACCCCAATTCATTAGGGAACGCGCATTATGTGGTACACAACTGGGCCCTATATGATGTTGATGTATTTTTAAGTAATACCTTTATGGAATTGTTTTGAAAACATTTATTATATGTGAAGGGTATGCTTAAGATACTTTATACGACATGTTTAGAAACTTTGATGTTTAGTATGCTATGAGGAACTCATGCTTATGATTTATTATGTGTACATGTTGTGTTCTTTCGTACGGATTTTGCGAGTAGGACAGGATCCTTACTAAGCATTTGTGCTTACTAGTTTATGTGTTCTCTTATGCTGCAGATAAGGGTAAGGGACACTTAAACTAAAGGAAGAGGCAGGAGGGCTGAAGATGTGTGGGGTGGTGGCTCGGGAAAAAAAGATTCTTATATCTACTTTATCATGCCCATGTTTATGTTTCCTTGACAATAAATGTTAGTGATTAGGATTGATATTGCATGATAGTGACTACACTTAGAATTCTCGTATACTTGATTTTGTTTGATTATGTTCTGAGTTGAACAATTGTGAACCTATCATGTCATAGGATAACTCTTGATTAAAATATTTCAAATGACGTTCTAGGATATGAGTTCATGAAGTCTTGCAATGGAATGTATAACCTCACTAATTTATGTGTTACTAAACTTACTACGCACCTACCATGTTCTAATGATTCAAGCATGATATTTGATTGGCATGTATTGACTAGTATGCTTAGCACTTGTAAATATCACCTGATAGTTTAGACAAGCATGCTCAGCACTTAGTCCTTGCACTTGTGTTTTATTTTATGTTATGAAAGAAAAAATTTATATGATTGATTGTACGTAACCCCGCCCGAGAGTAGATATAAGGGCGGGCGTTACAGGTTGGTATCAGAGCAGATTTCCCCTCCACTACACACACATCAAGCTTCATCCTGCCGCTTCCAAGTAAGAGATCTTAACCTCACTTTACTTTATCTCATGTTCAGTAATGATTATATGGAGATGATATATGCTTCCATAACTAATGAAAGTAGTATTAATTCTCACATTAGTTATTTATCACCTGTATGATAGATAATAACCAGTAATTGTAAGATATGTGAACATGAACGATACTTCCTCTTATATATATATGTGTATGCATTAATAATTTAGAATTTGGGGTAAGAGGGTGGTTACATATGGTAATCACTAGGGTAAACTACACCGATTGGGTGTGTGTTTTCCTCTGTATATATTTGCGAATTGAAAAAGGAATGGTTTAGTACTAACCATGTCATTTTCTTTTCCAGATGTTACATGAGGACTACACTGAGAGGTGCCGCGAGTTGATGGAGCGGATAGAGGCAGTTGAGTACTGTCCGACCCGTGGAATTCAAGGCAACCTGGGATTTTTGGATCGGCTATTCTGGAAACTGGAGAAGGAAGGGTTTCTAGTCATGGACGATCATAGGATCGGAGCTCTGCTTCGTTCATTGCCCAATCGGGTGAGAGAGGTCGCACATCAGATCTGGGGAAAGCACAGATGTTGTATCTCATATGCGGATTTATGTAGGCAGCTTCTCCGCCATGAGTTCCCAGAAGATCTGGGAGACTCGGAGGAGGATCCCGAGCCATCCGAGGAGGACCCCGAGCCCGTTGAGGAGGATCCCGAGCCATTCGAGGAGGACCCCGAGCCGTTCGAGGAGGATCCCGAGCCCTTCGAGGAGGATCCCGAGCCATTCGAGGGGGACCCCGAGCCCTTCGAGGAGGATCCCGAGCCCTTCAAGGAGGATCCCGAGATGCTGGAGATGTTCGAGGAAGACCTTGAAGCAGTCGAGGAGATTCTCGAGATTGAAGAAGAAGACCCGATGGGAACAGTAGAGGATCCTGAGGCGGGCCAAGGGGAGATGAGCGAGGAGGTAGTAGTCATCGCTATGATATTCTTTATATTGGGCATAACGGCAACCCATCTTGCTCACTGAGTTGGACTAGTTTTGTATGTAGAATTATAAGACGGAATAAAAATAAATTTTGGTGATATAATAAATAAGATCTCATTTACCCTATATAACACCCCAAAATTTCCCATATGAAATATTATGAATTCATGAAACATAATTATTATGAAATTTTATGATGAGCTTGGCTTAATGGGCTTGGATGTGGGTTAGTGCAAAATGTAATAAAAAGAAGATGTAGAAAGGAGGAAGCAGGGATTGAACCTTGAACCTCCTAGTTGCACTAACAATATCTTAACCATTGCACCAAGCCATGTTTCATGTTGAGAGAATAAGAAACATGCTTGTTAAAGCTAGGGAAGTGAAGAGACATGTCCCTTCATGAGAAGAGTATAACTAAGAGAGGGAGAAAGAAGTTACATTTCTTCTTCTTCTTCCCCACTTCAATTTTCGAAAACCTAGAGCCCTTCTTCTCCCTTTCCAATTTCGAAAAGTGCACCCTAGGGTTCTAACCCTAGGGAATTGGAAGGAAGAGGAACCATTCAAGGATCTTGCCCTCTACTAGGGCCAAGAGTGCTAGAGAAGTCTAACAAGGGAAATTCTCATTTCTCCTTCAACCAAGGGTACCCTAAGGAGTAAGAGAAGGAGAAATTCAAGCGAAAGGATGTAAGTATCCCCTCGCCTGCAGTGTAATAGTCATTGTATGTTTGTTTTATTTTTTTCTTCTTTTCCTTGATTGTTTCGAAAATGGGGATTTTCCCCTTGATAAGTTTCGGCCACCCCAAGGGGGAGGCCTTGGTTACTCCTTAATACATAAGAAGACCCCTTGGAACTTAGGGTATATGTATATGTTGTTTCCTTCAAAATGTTGTGAACAAAACCTAGGGTTTTACCCTTGTATAGGTTTCGGCCACCCCAAGGGGGAGACCTTGGTTACTCCTTGATGCATGAGAAGACCCCTTGGAACTTAGAGTATACATATATGTTGTGTCCCTTCATTTTGTGATGACAAAAACTAGGGTTAAGGGTTGGATGGGTTTCGGCCAAGGCATGGGAACTAGGGTTTGTGAGGGTTGAATTATCCTATAATATATATCCATGCTTAGTGTATTGTAAGATAGTGTATACAAGGTGTTTGTATAAATGCCCGTGTGAATGTTTTATTGCAAAAACCCTAATTTTCCCTACCCTATGACTTTCGGCCAACACCCTAAGATTAGGGTTTGTGAAGGTTAAACTACCCTATGGAATATGCTTATGTTGGGGATGATGATATGTATATGCATGTGATGTTTAAATGGAATGTTTGATTGGAAAACTTTAACTTTTAGCATGCTACCACTTCCTATGATATGAGTATGATCTATGTGACCAATCTTGTCATATATATAAGTATATTTAAGTGGTTGATTTATGATGTATATATGAGCATGTCTTATAGCCCATGGGGCACCCTTATGAGATTGCATGTGATGTGTATGTTAAAATGCTTGAAAGGATACTCCACTAAGTAAGGGATCAAGAACACCCTTATGTTGTGTGGTGTGTCCCTATGGGATCAGAAACACCCTTGAAGAGTGGTGTGTCCCTTGAGAAGTGAATTTGGAGTACTCCTTAGCATATATGTAAAGACATGATAAGTATTTTACTTTGGAAGTTGTGTACCCGACTCGTAAGGGGGTCGTTAAACAAATCCGGGGTGCATGTTAACGTAAGGTCATGGCTCCGGTAGGAAGTAAGGATCCTGCTCTAATTGGTTGGTGGCTCGCTACCCCAATCCATTAGGGAACGCGCATTATGTGGTACACAACTGGGCCCTATATGATATGGATGTATTTTTAAGTAATACCTTTATGGAATTGTTTTGAAAAACATTGATTATATGTGAAGGGTATGCTTATGATACTTTATGTTGCATGCTTAGAAACTTTGATATTTAGTATGCTATGATGAACTCATGTTTATGATTTATTATGTGTACATGTTGTATGCTTTCGTATGGATTTTGCGAGTAGGGCAGGATCCTTACTAAGCTTTTGTGCTTACTAGTTATGTGTTGTCTTATGCTGCAGATAAAGGTAAGGAACACTTGAACTAAAGGAAGAGGCAGGAGGGCTGAAGATGTGTGGGGTGGTGGCTCGGGAAAGAAAGACTTCTATATATCTACTTTATTATGCTTTTGTTAGTGACTCCTTGATAAGGAATGTTAGTAATTACCCTTATACTTGATTAGGTTTGATTATGTTGTAAGTTGAACTACTTGTGAACCTTACTATCATGACTCACGTATTACTAAACTTACTATGCACTTACCATGTTCCAATGATTCAAGCATGATATTAGATTGGCATGTATCGACTAGTATGCTTAGCACTTGTAAATATCACCTGATAGTTAGATAAGCATGCTCAGCACTTAGTCCTCGCACCCTTGCATTGGTTGTTTTAATTTTATGCTAGAAGAAAAGAAAATAATTATATGATGGGTTGTTATGTAACCCCGCCCCGAGAGTAGATATAAGGGCGGGCGTTACAGGTTGGTATCAGAGCAGATTTCCCCTCCACCACACACACATCAAGCTTCATCCTGCCGCTTCCAAGTAAGAGATCCTAACCTCGCTTTATATTATTTCATGTACAGTAATGATATATAGAGATGATTAACACTTGCATAACAAGTGAAAGTAATATTAATTCTTATGTAGTCATTTATCACATGTATGATAGATATGGCTAGAGGACGTAGCAATCGGGGTAATGAGACAGCACCCCCACCTAATATGATGCAAGTGATCACGGACCTGCAGCGTCAGGTCACTGAACAACAGCAGATAATAAACACTCTGATGACCCAGCAGGGGAACACTGCAACCCCGCAAGGAAGTCAGAATGCGATACCTACTGAGAATTAGCCTTATTTTTGTGACACACCTATGTTATTGTGCTCTAGAACTTGCTTAGGTTCTTTCAAAACCATATTTCAATGATTGGATCACATCTATAGAGGCTAGTCCATTTGTTTTCCTTTCCATATCAATTTTGCCAAAAATCATGTTCATTCCATCTTTCTTTACTTATTTCTTACTCTTACCCTTACTTTTCATTGGACTTGTTGTTTGGAATGTTTCTTGATGTCATTTTGCCCGAGACGGACAAAGATTTAAGTGTGGGGGAGTGACTAAAGTTTTGGATGCATTTCAACTCGAAAAAAAAAATTTCATATGCCATTTGAGTTGATGTTTGGTATCAAGATCAAGCAAGAAGAAGTAGTTAAGGAAGACAACAATTGAAGCATCTAGATTCTTGCTCATCATTTGAAGATCCAAGGAAAACAAATGGAGTGCAATATAAAAATCTGCAATGAGGAGAAAAATGGCACCAAATGAAGAAAATTTGCGCCAAAAGAAGAAGAAAAAAAAAATCTGTGAAGCTACTTTTGGGCAGAAATGTTGGGATTGAAGCTGTTCTTTGCGATAGGAATCAGCCACTCTTTGTTGGAGGCCTGAAATGCAGCTGTACCATCTGAAGACAAGCTGAATTGAAGATGAACCCAAGCTGGAAAAATCTGGAACTTAGGCAGAAATCTGTGCCAAGTTCAATGTGCAGAAATTGTTTACCATAACAAGTGGTTTCCTTATAAGCAGTTCGGTATAAATTGCTTTTACTGAATCTGATGTTTTCTAATTTAGCATTGCATTACTGAATCAAGCAGAGGATGCAGAAATTTTCCTCCCTGAACTCAATATGTTTGCAGCAGATCTGAAATCTGAAGGCAGCATGTGAGAATCTGCTCAGTGTGGAGGCCGGAATCCAACTGACTGAAATCATCAAGAACTGCATTGGATTGCAAGGGAACCACTCGATAGCTATCAGAGGTTGTGGAGAGCAATAAAACTGAGAATATAAGCTGAGAAAGCAGAAGAAGAGAGGAGAAATTAGATGGAATGCAAACTTGGAACAGTTTGTATCAATCCAAACTGAATTTGGTTTTCTTAAATCAGCAAATGCATTGCTGGGTTTCAACAGAACTGGCCGAATGTTGCTAGCTGAATCCAACTTCTTGGGGAGCAAATTTCAGTGAAGAAAAGAAAAAAAAAAAAGAAAGAAAAACAGTTTGAGAAAATAAGAAAAGAAAAGAAGAAGCAAGTTGGCACACCATTGAAGTCTTGGTACTTTACATCAGTGAAGTGCCCTCATCTGAATCAAATCTTTTTTCCAATACATTCTGAACCTTGCTAGAGGATAAAAGAAGAAGAGAAAAATCAGAAAAGAGAAGAAAGAAACAAAAATGGCACACAAAGAGCAAGGTTGGCACGAAATTGAAGAAAATTGACACATTGAAACCAAAGAAGAGTTTTTCATCCGAATCAAAGGGCATTACTTAAATCTGACTTTACCACACTTTTGATATCATTAGAGGACTGTCAAGATGGGGCAAAGCGCATTGGAAACATTTTTGAGCAACAAAGTCTTCCACTCCATCAATTTTTTCCATTTCCTTGATTTTTATTCCATTTCTTATCATTTCTATGTCCTTGATTTGTTTTTATAGTTGTTGATCCTAATCATGATTAATGGTAGAGAGTAGATAATAAGCAAGCCTATGGTAGTGCAAGAAACATGTGTGATAGAGTGAGCTCCACTTCCATCATCAACTTAGAACTTAAGAAGAGAGCCACCAAAACTTTCCTTGAAAG
This sequence comes from Boesenbergia rotunda, assembly GCA_024364735.1. Taxonomy (NCBI): domain Eukaryota; kingdom Viridiplantae; phylum Streptophyta; class Magnoliopsida; order Zingiberales; family Zingiberaceae; genus Boesenbergia; species Boesenbergia rotunda. The sequence continues at coordinate 7,004 of JAGFNQ010009149.1, read as the reverse complement.
GCTAGAGAGTTGAATTCATCTCAATGACTCATGATAGATGAAAAGGCTAAGTTGTTGATTTAAGGACAAGATACTAATCCATAGAGCTTAGATTTATGAGAATTGATAACCTTAGGTAATTTCTTTTCATTTACTTCTAATTATGCTTAAGAAAGCCTAAGGGATACTTATTTAGTAGTTTCGCGAGACGCTCAAGGTTAAGTGTGGGGGGGTTGATAAGTACCATTTTTGTGATTATTTTAGATGTTAAAATCCATGTTTGACCCATGTTTTTATTGCTTGATTATGATTTTTACCCTAGGTTTTGGAACTTTATCTTATTTTGGACTTAATTGCAAATTTACACATTTTTTGGATTAATTGGCCACTAATTTTCTGATATATTTTTGTAGGCATGAAAGGATCCTAGACCTAGGGCATACTGGGTCAAACCTGAGTCGGATGTGAACCGGATCGAATTATCAAGCCTACGATTAATCCGGGCCGTCCGATTCAAGAGCGGCTAGATCTGAGCCATCCGGGACGATCTGAAGTAATCCGAGCTAGGGTTAGGGTTGATCAAGCTCTATGATCAAGATCTGAAGGTTTCATCCCAATCAGAGCTAAATCAACCGTTGGATCAAGCAAGGAGGGCTCTAGAGCGTCCATTCACAGATAGAGTTGATCTGGACCATCCGTTGCATATCTGGAGGATCCGAGCTATCACAAGGCAGATCCTGACCTCAGATCATCATCATTAAAGTTTGGCTCCAATCAGAGCAAGATCAGCCGTTGGATTTCATCAAATCAATCTGGACCGTCCGTGCTTAAGTATTTAATCAAACACTGCACTGTTCTTCTCCTTGTCGCGTCTTCCTCGCCGCAGCTCGTCTCCTTCAATAGTTTAGCGATTTTCTTCATCGATTCTTCAATTTCTTCGTTTGAAGGCGTGACCACCTCAATTCGAGCTCATCCTTGAGTGACAGCAAGGATTTGGATTGAGGCTTAGCTTAATTGGCGAGTTTTCAATTGTTAGCTGCAATTTCAATCTCTTCCGTAGTTTCATTACTGAATTTACTTAGTTGCTGTAGTTTTCTTGTATGGATTGTTTCTATCTCAATTGGAAGTTCATCCTTGAGTGACAGCAAGGGCTCGTGAGCTGAAATGAGGAATTGAAGCTTGGTTAATCTCGTTTTATTAGCTGTAATTTGTATTTCTGCAAAGTTCTGTTTCTGTTTTGAGTATCAGTTGTTAAATTTCGATTACTGAATTTGTTCTCTGTTAATTAGAGTTTAAATGTTGAAGGTTAATCAGTAGGTAGTTGTTTAGTGAGCATTAGGTTCCCATGTCAGTTAAGTTCAGGTTTTACAGCTTGCGTATCAAATTTCAGCAGGCGTATCAGCCTTAGTTCTGCAGTATTAGTTTTCAGTTCTTGAGTTCCTTTATTTCAGCTAATCTAGTTTATTACTGAGTTGTTTCCGATACTAGTTTGATAAAATCGATCTAAATTTGCTTTGTAGTTGTGTTTCTGCTCTGAAATTTTACTTAGTTTACAGCAAATCAGCTTCCTAGTATCCTTTGCGTATCAATTTTCTGCTGCACAGCAGTTTTATTTCAGCAAGTTTAGTCATAGAATCTGCAATTTTGTGTTAAGTGGACATCAGTACTTTTTAATCTTTACCGAACATTTGTTTGTGATCTTGTTCTCAGCTATTTTGTGATGTTTCTGAATAATTTGCTCTGCAGTTTGATTTTGCACCTCAAGTAATGCCTGCAATTTTAGTTTCGATTCTACCAAATTTCAGTTATAATTTCCTGAAGTCATGACAAGCAAATCTTAAACTTTCTACATCTTGTATGAATATTAGGTGGTGCACTTACTCACTATTGCTTACTTGCATCTGAATTCTGTTTCTTTTTCTGAAATTCCTGCACATGTTGTGCGTATCAGTTCCTCCATTTGTGCATCACTGTCATTTTGCTTGTTTAACTTGAAGTTCTGAAATTGTATCAGGGAAGCTCTGCAATTCGAATTCTATAGCCTTTGGGATCAGTTACTTTGCTTGACATTTCATTCAATGTATTGCAGCATTCTATTTCTGAGAAAAATTGTTTCATCTCTGCATTGTTTCCATTCATGAATTAATCAGTCCTGCCTTGATCAGCAACATTCTATTCCTCAACCATTCTCGCATGGCATGTGGTTTTTGTATGGATCAGTTAAATTCTGCACATCAAGTTCAATTGTTGAATAATTTCCGCACATCAATTTCTGCACATGAAAAATAGTGACTTCACATAAGTATCATCTTGTCACATAAACTTAATTCATTGCATATCAAGTTTTAGTGGCATTCATCTTGAATTTTATTGCGATTTCATTTCATGATTGCGACCCAAAACCCAAATCTTTATTTAAAACCCGAAAACACAAACGACACCTAAATACAAGCGCGAATCGAATAACGTCAACTAGCCCCGAGAAAAATACGACCTGAGGCCCCTATATTACATTTTCAGATTCTGATTGTAAAAGGGTTTCCAGCATTTCATTTTATTCATATCTAAATTTGATGAGCCCATACATTTCGTGACAAAAGTAATTAGTATATTTGGGCCCGTCAAATTTTTGGCGCCGTTGCCGGGGAAGCAACTAGTTGATTTGTTTGATTTTTGCTTATATACTTTTTGATATATCATTGGGTTCTATTTTTTGTTGCTTATTCTTTTGTATACGGGTACTGCCATTTTTCTTGTTTGTTTTGTGATAAGGGTGCAGGTTCAAAATGTTTTCATCCACTTATCAGCAGCCGTGTCCACACTTTCAGCAGACCCAGCAAGAATTCCAACAGCCCTATTCTAATTTCCAGCAACCAAATCAGTTTTTGCAGCCACCACAACAATTTCAACCGGATTTTCAGCCAATTCAACCAAATTTCCAGACTTTTCAGAATGGGCAGCCCCAATTTCAGCATTTTCAGCCCCACTTTCAGCACTTTCAACCTAACTTACAGCCACTTTATCAACAAGATCAGTCTCAATTTCTACAAATGTGTCAACAAGAGCTTCAAAACATCGAAAGGCAAATGAAACAAGTGGCTAATGATTTGAATCAGATAAAAGCCCAAAGAGCAGAACAATTAGCTTCTCAAGCTATTTTTAATTCTGAGAGCCCCGGAGTTGGTTTTATATCAGTTCAAGGTGACCCTAGTGCATGGCAAAGTCCTTCTTCAATTACTCTTGCAAATTTAGTAGAAGAAGAAGAAGAAGAATACATTAAAACCAGGGCACCTACAGCATGCATCCCTCCGGAGACTCCTATTCAAAATCCAATTTCGAATGTTTTAGCTCAAGAAGAAGAAATTGAAGCTTCACAGGACCATTCTAGACTTTTATTTTCTAATGATAGCATTATTGATGGTCCTAATTTTTCTGACACTGTTGTTGCAGATATTACAGGAGAAGCATGCAGAGGAGATGATTCCATAGGTGTAGGGGACTGCACTAAGCCCCAGGGACCACCACAAGATTTAGAGAATGAACCAGAAAGTGTAGGGACTTGCTTGGTGGAAGCAAGCACCCAAGGATCACCAGTTGATTGTCCACCAGCGCCTGAGGCTGAAGAGGAGCTTAAACTTGACCAGGAGGAGATCACAGATACACCTTCAGGTATTATCCAGCACACTCAGGTAAGTATTTCTCCTCTTTCTTCAGAAAAATGCAGTGAGGTACCTAGGGATGACGTTATTGATTCTGATGTATTTATTGATATACCTTGTGTAGAGATTTTTTGTGAAAATCCAATAGAGGTACCAAACATTGATTTTATTGATCGTACTGCATTACTCGATACATCTCTTGTAGATAGGGGTGGTGAAATAATTTTAGAGGCACCCATAATTGATGTTGTTTTCTATGATGAATCTTTTGATACATCTTTTGTGGATATGGATAGTGAAAATTTTTTAGAAGTGCCTGAATTTGATGTTATTTATTTTGATGAATCTCTTGCTATTTCATATGCTGAGAATGAATGTGAAAGACTTTTGGAGATATCTGATTTTGATTTGATTGGCTGTGATACATTGCTTAATACACCCTTGATTGAAAATAATTGTGAAATTTCTATTGATGAGCCAGAAATTGATTTCTTTATATGTGATGAGTATCTGGATGCAAATTTGGTAGAAAATGATTTTGAAAATTTCATTGAGGCACCACAAATTGATTTAATTGGACATGATGCAGATTTGGATCTATTTCATGCAGAGACTGAATTTATATCATTTCTTTCTGACCCTGAACACTTGAGAGAGGTATTATATTGTTTTGCAGGGTCCAGAAGACTTCAGGAGTGGGTGCTCCAACTGAACAGACTCCAGCCTCCTGGAAGGACTTCTGAAGGGCATCAAGAAGGAGGAGATGATCTGACTTTAATTAAAAGCACTCCATCCCTTGAATGGCTCTTGAACCTGAATCGCCTGAGGCCACCAGAGCAAATTTTTGTGAAGTTTAAGTGTGGGGGAGTTCCAAATCTCCCAGCCACCCAGACACCTCCACTACCACGTTGGAGGATCCTTCTGGATAGACTCCGTCCACCCGAATAAAGGGGAGTTTATTTTTCTTGTATTTTCTTTTATCGCATTTTTTCACTTTTGTGTTTTCTAGAGTAAATTGAATAAATAGACATTGTAAATACCATGTCTTTTCTTTTAGCACTTGTTTTTGCATGACTAGAAATAAATGTATCCCTCTAGGTTATCTCCATAGCACTTTAGAGTCTTTTGAAAATAAATTAAATTTGGTTGTTAAGACTTAAGGTTTGAGCTAATGGATGAAATCTTGGATGCTTGAGTACTACTTGGTTTTAGATTCTTAATTGAGAACTTGGGATGAATTATTTTTACCTAGTGAGAATTAGCCTTATTTTTGTGACACACCTATGTTATTGTGCTCTAGAACTTGCTTAGGTTCTTTCAAAACCATATTTCAATGATTGGATCACATCTATAGAGGCTAGTCCATTTGTTTTCCTTTCCATATCAATTTTGCCAAAAATCATGTTCATTCCATCTTTCTTTACTTATTTCTTACTCTTACCCTTACTTTTCATTGGACTTGTTGTTTGGAATGTTTCTTGATGTCATTTTGCCCGAGACGGACAAAGATTTAAGTGTGGGGGAGTGACTAAAGTTTTGGATGCATTTCAACTCGAAAAAAAAAATTTCATATGCCATTTGAGTTGATGTTTGGTATCAAGATCAAGCAAGAAGAAGTAGTTAAGGAAGACAACAATTGAAGCATCTAGATTCTTGCTCATCATTTGAAGATCCAAGGAAAACAAATGGAGTGCAATATAAAAATCTGCAATGAGGAGAAAAATGGCACCAAATGAAGAAAATTTGCGCCAAAAGAAGAAGAAAAAAAAAATCTGTGAAGCTACTTTTGGGCAGAAATGTTGGGATTGAAGCTGTTCTTTGCGATAGGAATCAGCCACTCTTTGTTGGAGGCCTGAAATGCAGCTGTACCATCTGAAGACAAGCTGAATTGAAGATGAACCCAAGCTGGAAAAAATCTGGAACTTAGGCAGAAATCTGTGCCAAGTTCAATGTGCAGAAATTGTTTACCATAACAAGTGGTTTCCTTATAAGCAGTTCGGTATAAATTGCTTTTACTGAATCTGATGTTTTCTAATTTAGCATTGCATTACTGAATCAAGCAGAGGATGCAGAAATTTTCCTCCCTGAACTCAATATGTTTGCAGCAGATCTGAAATCTGAAGGCAGCATGTGAGAATCTGCTCAGTGTGGAGGCCGGAATCCAACTGACTGAAATCATCAAGAACTGCATTGGATTGCAAGGGAACCACTCGATAGCTATCAGAGGTTGTGGAGAGCAATAAAACTGAGAATATAAGCTGAGAAAGCAGAAGAAGAGAGGAGAAATTAGATGGAATGCAAACTTGGAACAGTTTGTATCAATCCAAACTGAATTTGGTTTTCTTAAATCAGCAAATGCATTGCTGGGTTTCAACAGAACTGGCCGAATGTTGCTAGCTGAATCCAACTTCTTGGGGAGCAAATTTCAGTGAAGAAAAGAAAAAAAAAAGAAAGAAAAACAGTTTGAGAAAATAAGAAAAGAAAAGAAGAAGCAAGTTGGCACACCATTGAAGTCTTGGTACTTTACATCAGTGAAGTGCCCTCATCTGAATCAAATCTTTTTTCCAATACATTCTGAACCTTGCTAGAGGATAAAAGAAGAAGAGAAAAATCAGAAAAGAGAAGAAAGAAACAAAAATGGCACACAAAGAGCAAGGTTGGCACGAAATTGAAGAAAATTGACACATTGAAACCAAAGAAGAGTTTTTCATCCGAATCAAAGGGCATTACTTAAATCTGACTTTACCACACTTTTGATATCATTAGAGGACTGTCAAGATGGGGCAAAGCGCATTGGAAACATTTTTGAGCAACAAAGTCTTTCCACTCCATCAATTTTTCCATTTCCTTGATTTTTATTCCATTTCTTATCATTTCTATGTCCTTGATTTGTTTTTATAGTTGTTGATCCTAATCATGATTAATGGTAGAGAGTAGATAATAGCAAGCCTATGGTAGTGCAAGAAACATGTGTGATAGAGTGAGCTCCACTTCCATCATCAACTTAGAACTTAAGAAGAGAGCCACCAAAACTTTCCTTGAAAGGCTAGAGAGTTGAATTCATCTCAATGACTCATGATAGATGAAAAGGCTAAGTTGTTGATTTAAGGACAAGATACTAATCCATAGAGCTTAGATTTATGAGAATTGAAACCTTAGTAATTTCTTTTCATTTACTTCTAATTATGCTTAAGAAAGCCTAAGGGATACTTATTTAGTAGTTTCGCGAGACGCTCAAGGTTAAGTGTGGGGGGTTGATAAGTACCATTTTTGTGATTATTTTAGATGTTAAAATCCATGTTTGACCCATGTTTTTATTGCTTAATTATGATTTTTACCCTAGGTTTTGGAACTTTATCTTATTTT
>JAGFNQ010009148.1:0-25764 GCA_024364735.1 Boesenbergia rotunda | reverse complement strand
GGGGAGGAAATCAAAACTGGTACCTTACCTGCTTTTGTTTAACTTAACATTTTGATCCGGGTTGCCATAAATCAAAAAGGGGGAGATTGTTGGTGCAGGCAGCACCTAAGTCAAACTTGGGTTTTGATAATGGCAAAGGGTTCAAGAGTTAAGGTGTTATTTTTGGTCTAATGTGTTCACTGAGTGTGCAGAAAGAAGTCCTGGCGAAGGGCTGCTGGGCACCTAGCGAAGGGCTGCTAGGCATCGAAACCGTAAGACCTGGCGAAGGGCTGCTAGGCACCTGGCGTAGGGCTGCTAGGCATCGAAGACCTGGCGAAGGGCTACTAGGTGTTAGTAATATGAGAGAAGTGTCCTAAGGCAATCGCCTTATGATTGTAAACATTTATTTTAATAAATGAAAATTCACTATTTGAGTATACATGTTTGTGTATTTGATTGGGATCTTAAACTCATTTACTGAATGTCCGCAATACAATTCATAGCATGAGAGAATTTGTGATGAATTCACAACTAGTGATTATCTCTACATGTGCAATTGTGAAGTATTGAAATTGTCCCTAGTCGATGAATTGATAAATACGGATACTATCAATTTTGTTGCGACTAGCATGAGTTATTCTCTAATCAGCTGATTCTCACTGGCTGGTGACATTGGGATGTCCGGAGATAAACATGAATGCTAGTTAAGGGAACTAGTTCATTGGAGTGACTGGCTGTAAAACTTCACATGGTAGTCTATATATAGACATGTCAGTGAAGTTCTTACCGCAGCTTAAGTGCGATGTTCCTTTGACTTGCGGTGTTCAAGTCATCTTGGTCATGGAGACTTATACTTTAACATCTTAAGCAAACATCTCCAAGGAGGTGTGGACCCAGGATGGTTGGGTATAAGCCGAAGTGCCCGAAGATGTTTGAACAGCCTACAAAGGATTCACCACTCCTTGCGAGGAGATGTATACCCAAGGCCTATCGTCGGATTGTTACTCAAAGCCTCTGGCCAGAGCATGACATGTTTAGAGTATGAGTCTCTTAAATACATGAGAGTAATTAGAAATCCAAAGGACGTGAGAACGTTACTTGGGCTAGGTGTGACGAAGTCAGCCTAGTGGGGACTGACACACACAGACCATGTCCTGAACCAAGTGGGTATAAGATGGTGAAGGGAACGTTGTTATTATTTATTCACAGCGTACGTTAATATGCTGTTAATAATAGCATTAACAGCTTGTTTTTAATGTATGCTATTGATGCTTTTTCTTTTAAAAAAATTTATGATATTAACAGCGCACATCAATATGCATGCTGTTAATAATACTATTAACAGCATGCTTTTAATGTGCGCTGTTAATAACGCACTGCGGAAAAGTAATTTTCTTGTAGTGTTGGTTCTTTTGTTGTAAACTATATCACCCCTACTAGTGGATGAATAACCAACTAAAATTCCCTCATCCGCTTTTAACTCAAATTTCCTTAGGTCATCTTTGGTATTTAGAATATAAACCTTACATCCAAAGACCCTAAAGTAGTGGACTTGTGGAATTCTCCTATTCCACAACTCAAAGGGGGTTTTACCTAAGAACCTATTGATAGATTCCATTTTATTGATCATTTGAGTGGTTTAAATCCATGTTTGATCTATGTTTTTATTGCTAAAATTGTGAAATTGCCCTAGGTTTTAGAACTTATGTATATTTTGGACTTAATTACAAAATTACATATATTTGAGTTAATTGGCCACTAAATTCTTAATCTATTTTTGTAGGCATCAAGGTTCAAGGATCCAGGGCATATTGGGTCAAACTCGAGTCGGAATTGACCCGGATCAGATTATCAAGATCCCGATTAAATCCGGGCCGTTCGATTCGAAAGCGGCTAGATCTGAGCCATCCGGGACGATCTGAAGCAATCTGAGCTAGGTCTAGGGTTGATCAAGCACCCTGATCAAGATCTGAAGATTTCATCCCAATCAGAGCTAAATCAACCGTTGGATCAAGCAAGGAGGGCTCTAGAGCGTCCATTCACAGATAGAGTTGATCTGGACCATCCATTGCATATCTGGAGGATCCGAGCTACCCCAATGCAGATCCTGACCTCAGATCACCATCATCAAAGTTTGGCTTAAATCAGACCAAGATCAGCCGTTGGATTGAAGCAAATCGATCTGAGCCGTCCATTGGTTAATACTTAAGGAAATTTTCCACAGCCGAAACCTTGGTCGCGCTTTCAGCTTAGCCTACTGTTCTTCGCCGTTCTTCCTTGTTTCTTCATCTTTCTTCGAAATTTTTGTTTCCATGAAGGCGCGACCACCTCATCTACCATCCCAGATCGAGTTCTGAGTCTCCGGAGATCAATTCCTTGAAGAATTCTGTCCATTTGCGCCGGAACAGGGAGTGCTTGAGGGTTTCGGCAGTTCCTCAGTCCGACCATTGGTTTCTCTTCCACAATCCATTTCCAAGTTTCAGATCCACTTGTAGGGGTTCTCAAGTGGCCTCTGAAGCTCTCCAAATCAACATCGCAGCTCATCCATCTGGGAAAGAGTGAATCGGATCAAAAATTCCAGCAAGTGCAGATTTGTGGCAGAATCAACTTCAGAAATGGATTTCTATTGATTTGCCGAGCCTAGGGGTTCGAAGCCGGCTCTTGATTGACAACCAAGAAGTCCTTGAACTGAGGAAGGAGTTGAGGATTAGTTTAGCTCGTTAATTGTAGTTCTTTAGCTGTAATTTTCGCTTCTTGCACTGTTCTGTTCTGAATTCTTGTTCAGCTGCTGTGATTTTCGATTCTCAAGTTCTTAGCTGTAATTTAGCTTAAATTTTGCAAGTCTGATAGTTAAGGAATGTGTGTAGTGGATAAATACTTCAAATTCTAGTTTAATTGTAGCTTAGATTTGAGCGTCCCAATGTGTGTGCTGCGTGCCAAGTGAAGTTGCTGAATTTTCAGAAATTTCATCCCCTTTCATTAGTTTCATTAACTAATTGCTAGTTTAAACTTGTTTGCTCCTAGATAGTCACTTATACTCAGTTTATGTTAGCTAGTTCAGTCCTTAATCTATTGCAAAAACAGAAAAAAATCTGTAGCTAGTCTTTTCCATTTTGCATCTTAAATTCAGCCTCTTTCATTTCTGAATTACTTTGTTTCTCTGGTTTTGATCTCAAATGTCGTACCGTAGATTAGCTTAGTTCTCTCCTCACAGCCAGGTTTCTCAATTAAATCGAGTAGTTTAGAGTTCTTAGTCAAAAAGATATCATTTTCGAGTTTTGAGTTAGTTTTTGGCACAAAGAGCAACCTCTTGCGTGCCAATAGATAAGAACCTTCTTACATCCGAAATTTAGTATGTTTTGTAGTTTAAGATTGTGTTTGAAATTCATAAGTTAGTAATTTATCCAATTCTGAATATTTTGTTAGCATTAGTTAGTTTCAAAAACTTGTAGTTAGTTGAGTTAATATTGTTGTTTGTTTTATTTTCATCTTCCATGGTTAGCACTTGTTTTAAGTCCAATCTGCTTACTGAAAACTCCTATCATTACCTCTACTTATTTGCTTAGCTTTTCTCTTGTTTTCGAAATCAGAGTTTAGTCCAAAAATTTTGTAAGTGCTTGAGTAAGTTTCATTAGATTGAGTTTTTGAGTGCCAATTCCTTGTTTAGTTCCATTGTTAATTTTCCTTGATTTCCATTTCATTTTCATTCACAATTACAAACCAAAATCCATTCACTTATTTGAAACCCAAAAACAAAAACGACATATAACTACGAGTTTGAATCAAACACGACAACTATCCCCGTGAAAAATACGACCTGTGGCCCCTTTGCTACATTCTTATATTTTTGCTTGGAAAAGGGTTTCCAGTTATTCATTGATATTTAAATTTGATGAGCCCATACATTTCGTGACAAATTAATTAGTATATTTGGGCCCGTCACCTATGTACCAAAATCCGGTTTTGAATGTAACAAGCGGTATTAACCGCTTCGGTCCAAAAATAGCTAGGAAGGGAATATGCATTAAGTATAGTCCTAGCAGCTTCTTGTAGGGCTCTGTTTCTCCTTTCTACTACCCCATTTTGTTGAGGAGTCCTTGGGCATGAAAATTCATGCTTATACCCATTCTACACAGAATTGTGAGAAGCTTGAGTTTTGGAACTCCCCACCGTGGTCACTCCTAATTCAGTTAATCTTAAGGTGTTTTTCATTTTCTACCTTTTTACTAAACCTTATAAAGATTTCTAAGGTATCGTCCTTATGTTTCATAAAGAAAACCCATATAAATATAGAAAAGTCATATAATATAACTAAACAATATTTACTCCCTACTAGTGAGGGAGTACTATGGCAATCAAACAAATCAATATATAAAAGCTCTAAAGGCAAAGTAGTGGTGGCTAGGGTTTTACCTTTGTGTGATGATTTTGATTGCTTACCCTCTTGGCATGCATCACACAATTTGGTCTTCTCATACTTGATCATAGGTAACCCCTTCACCAACTCCTCCTTGGCCACTCTTGCAATGCTCCTCATGTTGACGTGCCCAAGTCTTCGGTGCCACAACCACCCTTCTTCTTCTTTAGACATGAGACACTTAGGAAAATGGTTAGAAGCATAAGCAAGATCAAGATAGTACAAGTTAGCCTCTCTATACCCTTCTAGTATGACATTATCAGACCCATTTTGTTTAATTAGGCATTTCCTAGCATGGAACTTAACCCTATAGCCCGCATCACATAATTGACTTACACTAAGTAAATTAAATTTCATGTCTCTAATTAAAAGTACTTTGTGGATAGAGATTGTAGGAGATACCTCAATGGTGCCCCTACCAATAATTTTGAGTTTCCCACTATTTCCAAAGGAAACCGTCCCTTCTCTTAGGTAGCTTATAGTGGTGAACTTGCTCACATCTCCGGTCATATGTCTTGAGCATCCACTATCTACTATCCACATGTTTGAGGCATCCTTGACTCTTACCTATACAACATGGAAAATGAAATCTTTTGGTACCCAAATTTTTGATCCACAAGCATCATTTAAATATCTCTTTGGTACCCAAGCCTTTTTAATATTTTCCTTAGCCCCTTGTCTCCTAGATGCACCATTTCTATCCATGAGTGAGACAAAGACCACTTCCTTGGTCTTTGGCCTATATCCTAACCTGACCTTGTTATAGACGGCTCTTTGACTGTTTATTATCATGTCTAGGTTGCTAGAGCCCACTTGAAATATTCTAAGTGCTTTTGTGAGGTCCTCTACCTTTTTTCTTTAGTTTCTTATTTTCATTTTCAAAGCATGTATTATCATTTGACATAGTAGAATAAGCATGCAAATCTTCCTTAAGTTTTGTAGATTCTACTCTAAGCATGACAATTTCATCCTTTAAGTCCTTAATTTTTTCCTAGCTCTAGCTAAATCCATGTTCATACTAGAAATAATCTTAACCAAAGTAGAAGAGGGTAAGTTATATACCTCACTTACCGACGTCTCGGATTTGGATGATGATGATGATGAGCCGCTTTCTTCTTCACTACTTGAGCTTCTCTCATCATCTGATGACTCTGAATGGTCCATTACCATAAGCACAAAGTGGGACATGCGCTCCTCTTCCTCCTCCGAGGATGATGGATCATCCCAAGTTGCCTTGAGGTTGGTGGCACTCTTCTCCTTTCCCTTTGTCCTCTTCGTGTTACCTCTCTTCTTCTCCTCCTTCTTTGCTTCCCTTCTCTTTAGTTGGGCGCACTCATTCTTCATGTGTCCCTCTTGGTGGTAGTTATAGCAGATGATGTCCTTGCTCTTACTTTTGGATCCTTTCTTAGCATAAGACTTATTAGAAAAACTTTTAAATGCCCTACGCATTTTTCTTACAATGAAGGCCTCTTGGTTGCTATCCATAGAGGCACTGGACTCCTCTGAGTCGGATGAAGAGGAGTAGACCACCTTCTTCTTCTCCTTCTTCTTCTTCTTTTTCTTTTCTACAATAAAAGCTATACATTTCTCTTTGGCCGAAACATTAGCTTGCTCATGCAATTCAAACTCACAAAATAAATCATCTAATTTTACTATTGAAAGATCCCTTGACACTTTATAAGCATCAACCATTGATGCCCACAAGGTTGTTCTCGGGAAGGATTGTAAGACGTACCTGACGAGATCCTGATTTTCAATCTTCTCTCCAATCACATGGAGTTCATTGATGATCTCCTTTACCCTTCCATGCAACTGGCTCACGGTCTTGTTGGTCTTCATGGATAGGGATTGGAGTTGGGCAACGAGTAGGTCCTTCTTTGCCCTTCTGAACTCGTTGGACCCTTCATTGAGTTCCACGAGTTTCTCCCATAACTCCTTGGCGCTCTTGAATGACCCCACCTTGTTGAGTTACTCCTTTGAGAGCCCGCATTGAAGTGTGGTGGTGGCCTTCGTGTTTGATTGCGCCCTCTTCATGACATCCTTCGGCCATGTTCTCATTGGCAGTGACTCTCCTCTTTCGTCAACGGGCGCATCGAATCCATCTGCAACACTTATCCAGTTTTCAATATCGTTCATCAAATAGTATTACATTCTACCTTTCCAATATGCGAAGTCGTTCCCGTCGAAGAATCGAGGACTTGTAGTGCTGTATCCCTCTTGAAATGCCATTTACTTTTACTCCGGTCGACGGTGAGTTCTTCCGAAGCGAACCGTCTCTAATACCAATTGTACGATCGCTTGCGTTGCTATAGGAGGGGTGAATAACACTTTTTTGTCGTTTCTCTACACAGAGGTTAGCGCAATACAAACAAAAAAAAATACAAAGAATGAGAGAGCAATGCTAACACAGGAATTTACTTGGTATCCACCCGAACGGGTGACTAATCCAAGGATCCACGCGAGTACTCCACCTCCACTATGAAAAGTCTCCTTCAAAGGTGGAGAAACCTTTACAAGAGTTGTCTTCCTCTTTACAGAATACGATGAAGAGCGAGAGAAAGATCGAAAGACTAGTCGCACGAACAACACTTCGTTACAGTAGAAAAATCGTATCGTTCACGTGCGGAAAAGTCTTCTTTTTATAAGAGAACAAGACAACTTCGCAAGCTGTCTAGACCCGCACCAGTCGACTACCCCAGCATTAATTGCTAGCCACCGGCTAGCCAACAGTTAGTTTTGGGGGGCTACCAGTCGACTGTTCCCAGGGCAGTCGACTGGTCCGAGGCTGTAAACTCTCTGTGAGTTTTGGTAGTCGACTGTCCTCAGGCCAGTCGACTGCCCTGCCTCTCAGCTCACTTACAGCCACTCCGAACACTCTCCTTCACATGTGCCTTCAGGTCTGTTCCCTTGGCTTGCCCCTTGAAGTCTTCTTCCTCTAGCTATCGTCCCTCGGATGCGCACACAAGCCTTTCCTTAGCTTGCCTCCATGCCACCCTTCACGTGTGCCCTTGAAGTCCACTTCCCGGCTTGCCCTTGTAGTCCACCTCCCTCGGCTCTCGTCCCTCGGATATGTTCTCCATGTGTGATTCTCCAAGTCCAGCAAACTCAATCACACATATCAAATACAACATAACACCCTAACCTTAAACTTATTGGCACACACATAAAAATCATGATCTTCCCGATCAATCTTGGGCCGATTGCCTCAACAGGGCTGCCTCCCACTCATCCTTCTCCACCTTCAGGCGCTCGAGCTCCTCCTTCTGACCGTGCAACGTTTGATCCTTGGAGGTTATCTCGACGGTCAGTTCTTCCGCTCTCTTTGCCTGAGCCGCCGCCTCTGCGTCCTTGGCCTCAAGCTAGGCTCTGAAGGAATCAATAGCTTCGGATGCCTCCCGGAGATTGGCCTCCGCCTTGGTCAACTTATCCTGGGTCTTCGCCTAAAGAGCCCAGGCGTTGCATTCATTATACTCCAAGGTGGAGATCCGGAGGTTTGATTGAGTGACGGCTAAGTCCACCGACTCGGCCTGGCAGCGGGCAGCCTCCAGCTGCTCTTCAGAATGAACCAGCCGGTCTTGGAGGGTTGCGCCTCGGCCCGTAGGTCACTCAAGGTGGACTCGCTGGAGACGAGTTGCGTGTGTTTGAGGCGGGTCTCCAGGAGTTCTACCTTATTTTCGGCCTTTTCCTGTGCCGAGATGTGGGTCAGAAGTGTCATAGAAAGGCTATGCATGACCCCCAAAACTGTAAAAAAGTCACAAATCTTGAGATCACAAAACAAAGTACTCGGTAAGAGAAGGAACTAATCCTATGCATACCTGAGTGGCCTCGAGGAAAAAGGCGTTGGCCTTATTGCGAGATCCTCGAAAATAGGACCCCTCGAGGCCATGCACGTAGCGGTCAGCTACCGACTCGTACAGGTGAAGGTCCTGGTGTCCAGGGGGCATCTCCCCTTGCGGCAGGGCCAGGCGGTAGTCCGATCGAGTGGGCACCAGTAAGTGCATCCCCGGTCGATTGATTTAGCCTTCGGTCGGTGGAAGTCCCGGTTCCTCTGGCAGCAGCATGTCGAGTGTGCCTGAGGAGATCGATGTTGGTGCAATCGACCTAAGGATGATCGGGAAGATCATGGTTTTGATGTATGTGTCAATATGTTTAAGGTTAGGGTGTTATCTTGTTATTTGATATGTGTGATTGAGTTTGCAGGACTTGGAGAATCACATATGGAGGACTTATCTGAGAGACGAGAGCTGAGGGAGGAGGACTCCAAGGGCAAGCCAGGAAGTGGACTTCAAAGGGCACACGTGAAGGGTGGCATGGAGGCAAGCCAAGGGAAGGCTTGTGTGCTCATCCGAGGGACGATAGCCGGTGGAAGAGGACTTCAAGGGGCAAGCCAAGGGAGTGTACCTGAAGGCACATGTGAAGGAGGGTCAAGGAGGGTCTTCGAAGTGAGGAAGAGAGATTGTATAGGTTGGGCGGTCGACTGGTAGAAAGGCAGTCGACTGCCAGCCAATTCTCAAACTCACAGAATGTTTGAGACCCCGGACCAGTCGACTGGCCCAGGGGAAGTCGACTGATACTCCCGAAAACTAGCCGTTGGCTAGCAATTAAGGCTAGACCAGTCGACTGCCCCAGGGGCAGTCCACTGGTGTCAGGCTGGACAACTCGTGGAGTTGTCCTTTACTCATATAAAAGGGCGACTTTTGGGCACGAGGAAGGTACGGTTCTTTACTGTACAAAAGTGTTGTTCGTGCCAAAAGTGATCATCTCTTCCTCTCGCTTTTAATTCAATCTTGTAAAAAGGAAGAAGACAACCTTGTAAAGGTTTTCTCCACCTTGAAGGAGACATTTCATAGTGGAGAGTGTGCTTGTGCGTGGATCCTTGGATTAGTCACCTTTTAGGGTGGATACCAAGTAAAATCTTTGGGTTAGCATTGGATTTCTTGTTTTTGCATATATATATTTTGTTTGTATTGTGATAACCCTCCTTTAGAGAATGTTCGGGAAAGTGTTATTCACCCCCCCTCTAGCAAGCGCCACGATCTAATAAGTGGTATCAGAGCCGGTTCGCTTCGGGAGAACTCACCGTCGACCAGAGTAACAAGAAATGGCGTTTCAAAAGGGTTATAGCACTACAAGGCCACCGTTCTTCGACGGAAACGACTTCGCCTATTGGAAAGGTAGGATGGAGTACTATTTAATGAACGATATTGAAAATTGTATGAGTGTTGTAGATGACTTCGATGCGCCCGTCAATGAACAAGGAGAGCCACTACCGATGAGGAATTGGACCAAGGAGGTGATGAGGAAGGTGCAAGCTAATGAGAAGGCCACCACAACGCTTCAATGCGGATTATCAAAGGAACAACTAAACAAGGTGGGGTCTTTCATGAGCGCCAAGGAACATTGGGAGAAGCTCATCGAACTCAATGAAGGATCAAATGAGTCGAGAAGAGCAAAGAAGGACCTATTGGCTGCCCAACTACAATCGCTCTCCATGAAGGCAAACAAGACGGTAAGCCAACTACATGGGAGAGTCAAAGAAATCATCAACGAGCTCCATGTAATTGGTGAGAAGGTTGAGAACCGAGATCTCGTGAGGTATGTTTACAATCATTCCCTAGGACTACATTGTGGGCATCAATGGTTGATGCCTACAAAGTATCAAGGATCTCTCTACAGTAAAGTTAGATGATTTATTTTGTGAATTTGAGTTACATGAGCAAGCTAACATTTCCTCTAAAGAAAAAGGTGTAGCGTTTATTGTAGAAAAGGAAAATAAAAAGAAGAAGGAAAAGAAGAAGATAGTTTATTCATCATCATCCAACTCGGAGGAGTCAAGCACTTCAATAGATAGCGACCAAGAGGCTTTCATGGTAAGGAAAATGCGTAGAGCCTTTAAAAGGTTTTCTAACAAGTCTTATGGTAGGAAAGGTTCAAAGAGTAAGAGCAAAGAAAAGGAGATCATTTGCTACAATTGCCACCAAGAGGGACACATGAAGAATGAGTGCCCACAACTAAAAAGAAGAGAAGAAAAGAAGGAGGAGAAGAAGAAAGGTGACAAAAGGAAGTCAAAAGAAAAAGGGGAGAGTGTCACAAATCTCAAAGTTACTTGGGATGATCCATCTTCATCGGAGGAAGAAAGAGATCACGTGTCACACTTCGCTCTAATGGGAGTGGACAATTTGGAGTCATCTGATGATGAGAGGAGCTCTAGTAGTGAAGATGAAAGTGAAGGTTCATTATCCGAATCTGAGGCTTCGGTAAGTGAGGTATATAGCTTACCCTCCTCTACTCTTATCAAAATTATTACTAGTACAAATGTTGATTTGGCTAAGGCTAGGAGGAAAGGTAAGGAATTGAAAAATGAAGTTTGCATGCTAAAATTAAAATCAATGAAAATTAAGGACAATTTGCATGTTCCCTCTATTGTTTCAAATGATGCATGTTTGGAAAAAGAAAATAGGGAACTAAGGGAAAAGGTAGAGGACCTCACCAAGGCACTTCGGAAATTTTAAGTTGGCTCTAGCAACCTTGATATGATAATAAATAACCAAAGAGCCGTGTACAACAAAGTCGGGATAGGGTATAGGCCAAAAACTAAGGAGGTAACTTTTGTTTCACTTATAAGTAGAAAGGGTGCCTCTAGGAGACAAGGGGTTAAGGGAAATGCAAAGAAGGCTTGGGTACCAAAGAAGTATTTAATGATTCTTGTGCAACTAACATTTGGGTACCAAAAGTTTATGTTTTCCGTGTTGTATAGGTGAAGGTGAAGGAAGCCTCAAAGATGTGGATAGTAAATAGTGGGTGTCCAAGACATATGACCGGAGATGTGAGCAAATTCACCAACCTTAGCTATCTAAGAGAAGGCACCGTATCTTTCGGAAATAGTGAAAAACTCAAAATATTTGGTAGGGGCACCATTGAGGTATCTTCTACAATAACTATCCACAAAGTTCTTTTAATTAAAGGAATGGAGTTTAACTTACTTAGTGTAAGTCAACTTTGTGATACGGGATATAGAGTTGAGTTTCATGCTAGAAAGTGTTTAATTAAATAAAATGGATCCGAAAATATTATGCTAGAAGGATATAGAGAGGCTAATCTTTATTATCTTAATTTTGCTTATGCTTCTAACAATTTGCCTAAGTATCTCATATCTAAAGAAGAAGAAGGATGGTTGTGGCACCGGTGACTTAGGCACATCAACATGAAGAACATTGCAAGAGTGGCAAAGGAGGAGTTGGTGAAGGGGCTTGCCATGATCAAGTATGAAAAGACTAAGATGTGTGATGCATGCCAAGAGGGTAAGCAATCTAAATCATCACACAAAGGTAAAACCTTAACTAGCACTACTTTACCTTTAGAATTATTGCATATAGATCTATTTGATTGTTATAGTACTCCATCTCTAGTAGGGAGTAAATATTGTTTGATTATTATAGATGATTTTTCTAGATTTACTTGGGTATTTTTCATGAAACATAAGGATGATACCTTAGGAATTTTCATAGGTTTTAGTAAGAGGGTTGAAAATGAAAAACACCTCAAGATTAACCGATTTAGGAGTGACTATGGTGGGGAGTTTGAAAATTCAAACTTCTCACAATTTTATTTAGAAAATGGGTACAAGCATGAATTTTCATACCCAAGAACTCCTCAACAAAATGGTGTGGTAGAAAGGAGAAATAGAGCCCTACAAGAGGATGCTAGGACTATGCTTAATGCATATTCACTTCCTAGCTACTTTTAGGCCGAAACGGTAAATACTGCTTGTTACATCCAAAGTTGGGTCCTAATTCATAGGGAGAACTCCACAAGTTCACTATTTTAGGGTTTTTGGGTGTAAGGTTTACATTCTAAACACCAAAGATGATTTGAGGAAGTTTGAGTCTAAAGCGGATGAGGGGATCTTAGTTGGATATTCATCCACTAGTAGGGGATATAGGGTATATAACAAAAGGACCAAGGTAATTGAGGAGTCTTCAAATGTGGATTTTGATGAGACCACTAGTACCTACCCTAGGAAATCATCTATTGATAAAGACATAGAGGAAAGCCAACCCCTTGCCCAAGGAGTTCAAGACTTACATTTGGAGAGCAATGATCAAGGGGGAGGGAGAAGTGTACTGGAGGATGAGCATCATGTAACCAATGAACCCACAACCTCTAGGCCCTTAAGGCATCATCAAGACCATCCCATTGACCAAATAGTGGGTGATGTCACTCAAGGGGTGAGGACTAGGTCTTACTTTAGGGAACAAAGTAGTCAAATTGCCTTGATTTCTCAATTATAATCGAAATCTATTGATGAGACATTAGGTGATGTTGATTGGGCCCTAGCTATGCAAGAAGAGTTGAATCAATTTGAAAGGAGTGAAGTATGAGAGTTAGTTCCTAGGCCCAATGATTGTACCATTGTCACCACTAGATGGGTCTTTAGGAACAAACTAGATGATCAAAGAAAGATAACTAGAAATAAAGCTAGGTTGGTAGCTAGGGGGTTTAATCAAGTAGAGGGACTTGACTATGATGAGACATATGCCCCCGTAGCTAGATTAGAGTCTATTAGAATTTTATTAGCATATGCCACTCACATGGGTTTCACACTTCACCAAATGGATGTGAAGTCGGCTTTCCTTAATGGGGTCATTAAGGAAGAGGTATATGTAGAGCAACCACCCAGGTTTGAAAACCTAAATTACCCTAGGCATGTCTATAAACTAAGAAAAGCCTTGTATGGATTGAAACAAGCTCCCCGGGCTTGGTATTAAAGGCTTTCATCATTCTTAGTATCCAAGGGTTTTAGGAGAGGTATAATTGACCCTACTTTATTCCTAAAATTTAAGGATAAGGATATCTTTGTGGCCCAAGTGTATGTTGATAATATTATCTTTGGGTCAACAAATAGTGAATTTCTCCATGAGTTCATTAAATGCATGGGAAATGAATTTGAGATGAGTCTTGTGGGAGAGTTGACATTCTTTTTAGGGCTACAAGTTAAACAAACAAATGAAGGGGCTCATGTGTATCAAACTAAATATGGTAGGGAAATCATTAAGAAATTTGGACTAGAAAATGCTAAGGTAGCATCTACCCCTATAGGAACAAATGCCAAAATGGATAGTGATCTTGAAGATAAAATGGTAGACTCAAAGCAATATAGGAGCATGATTGGTAGTTTATTGTACCTAACTGTTAGTAGACCCGATATATTATTTGCGGTAGGTATGTGTGTAAGGTACCAATCATGTGCCAAAGAGTCTCATCTAGTGGTAGTCAAGAGGATTTTAAGATATATTAAAGGTAGGCTTTGGTATCCTAGAACCCCAAACATTGAACTTTTTGGGTACACCGATTCGAACTATGCGGGTTGTAAACTATATAAGAAGAGTACTAGTGGAGGATGTCAATTTATTGGGTCATCTTTGGTTAGTTGGAGTAGTAGGAAACAACCATGTGTTGCCCTATCAACAACGGAGGCCGAATATGTGACAATGGATGGTTGTGTGCCCCAACTACTTTGGATCATGCATACCTTAGAGGATTATGAGGTACATTACTCCAAGGTCAAGGTCTTATGTGATAATGTAAGTATAATTAACTTGACTAAAAATCCGGTTCACCATTCTAGAACAAAACACATTGAAGAGCATCACTTCATTAGGGATCATGTGGCAAGGGGTGACATAGATTTGCAATATGTTGAATCAAAGTCAAGCCTTGTCGATATATTTACCAAGCCTCTTCCCGAAGCAGAGTTTACATCCTTAAGAAGGGGCCTTGGTATGTGTTTTGTAGAAGTATAGGATGGACCTTGGGGTAATACAATCGGAAGGTGGTGTTTGATCCATTAGGATGATATAAATGATTCACTTGTGCTTATGGCATAGTGTTGGATCATTAGATGTATCAAATTATGAAAAATAGACCAACCATGGGGAAAGCAAGTGTTTAATTAATGGACATCTTGCCCAAAGATCATGGTTGGACATTTTAAACATTTGAAAATCATTCTATGTTTTATATGTTTTGATATAGGCTTGGAACATGTATGATTGCAAAACTAGGTTGAAACATTGATACAAAGTTAGTAGTTTTCAAGAAATTTGGACTTTAATAAAAAAGTCAAGCATGTTTGAGATTTTCATGAACTGATATTTTTCCTTGTTAGAGTATATCATATTAAACATGCTTGCAAATTTTCATAATTTTTGAAATTTTCTGGAATTTTTGGGAGATTTCTGAAATTCAGCTCAGAAGCTAAAAATTCTGTTTAACAGAGTATCAGTCGACTACCCTCTGTCGCAGTCGACTGATACTCCCTGTTTCAGCAGTTTGATTTTTTTCAGAAATCCAAAATTCCCTCTTTTGATGCCATGAGTTAGTATTGTCGTGGACAATTGTTTTGATGGTCTCAAAGGGGGAGAATGGGTGGTTTAAGTTAGGTTTGTAACTTAACTTTGGTTTAATTTTGGTTTATGAAAATTGAAAATGGAGAAGGCATAGGTTAAGGGGGAATGTTTTCTATTGTTTTCTTACTATGTCTTGTTGTTTCAATTACTATTGTTGGCGGGTATTTTCTCCCTAACTTAAATATATTGCAACACATCAAAAAGGGGGAGATTGTTGGGGCAATTGACCCAAGGATGATCGGGAAGATCATGGTTTTGATGTATGTGTCAATATGTTTAAGGTTAGGGTGTTATCTTGTTATTTGATATGTGTGATTGAGTTTGCAGGACTTGGAGAATCACACATGGAGGACTTATCTGAGGGACGAGAGCCGAGGGAGGACTCCAAGGGCAAGCCGGGAAGTGGACTTCAAAGGGCACACGTGAAAGGTGGCATGGAGGCAAGCCAAGGGAAGGCTTGTGTGCGCATCCGAGGGACGATAGCCGGTGGAAGAGGACTTCAAGGGGCAAGCTAAGGGAGTGTACCTGAAGACACATGTGAAGGAGGGTCAAGGAGGGTCTTCGGAGTGAGGAAGAGAGATTGTATAGGCTGGGCAGTCGACTGCCAGCCAATTCTCAAACTCACAGAATATTTGAGACCCCGGACCAGTTGACTGCCCCAGGGGCAGTCGACTAATACTCCCGAAAACTAGCCGTTGGCTAGCAATTAAGGCTAGACCAGTCGACTGCCCCAGGGGCAGTCCACTGGTGTCAGGCTGGACAACTCGTGGAGTTGTCCTTTACTCTTATAAAAGGGTGACTTTTGGGCATGAGGAAGGTACGGTTCTTTACTGTACAAAAGTGTTGTTTGTGCCAAAAGTGATCATCTCTTCCCCTCGCTTTCAATTCAATCTTGTAAAAAGGAAGAAGACAACCTTGTAAAGGTTTTCTCCACCTTGAAGGAGACATTTCATAGTGGAGAGTGTGCTTGTGCGTGGATCCTTGGATTAGTCACCTTTCGGGGTGGATACCAAGTAAAATCTCTGGGTTAGCATTGGATTTCTTGTTTTTGCATATATTTTGTTTGTATTGTGATAACCCTCTTTTAGAGAAAGTTCGAGAAAGTGCTATTCACCCCCCCTCTAGCAAGCGCCACAATCTAACAATCGACGGGGCGACAGCAGGGATAGTGGCCGGAACCAGGGCGGAGGTCATTGAGGGAGTTCCCGAGGTGTGAGCCGTTTTCTTCTTCTTCTTCTTCTTTTGGTGTTTACTGGGGGACGGTCGAGCGGAGTCCCCAGTCGGAGAGGGGGTGCAGCGCCGTCGAGAGGCAGATGGTCAGGCACTAGCCGCCGAGGGTTCTGTCTCAAGGACAGCAATGGTCGGCGTGAATGTTGGGGCAGATGGAACCGCGCCCGAGGGAGCGGTTTTAGTCGGGGCACCCTCCCTTGCCTGCAGTTCGTAAGCCAGCCGAGCCTCCAGCTCAGCGTCATCTAAGCCAAAACCTTCTATCAAGGTCGCGACCAACATTGTCATAACTGTAAAAATAGGAGCCCAGTCAGAAATAAAAAATGTTCGAAGGAAGCATCATAATACTTACTGACTGGGGCCAGCCGAGGAGTCAGCACGGGGCTGAGTGTTGGGACCGGGTGCATGTCGACAAGGATACGAGTTCGTAAAATTTTAAATTTTTACGTGCAGCGGAAGAATTTGCATAAAATAATTTTCTAAATTATTTTAACTTCGTATCTAGCATGCAACCTTATGGTGTGTTGACATAATCATAAAATAAAACTTTGCGGAAAAGTAAACTAATTTACTTTATACCTTTCGTAACTCGAAGATAGGGACGAGATCCAACCGTAGCGTCCCTTGGAAGCTCCGCCTCTATTCGCGTCCACGCCGAGTTCTCTTCGGGATGACTTCGCAAAGCCACGAGTTTTGTGCCGACGAGAACTACTAGATTCTCTATAGGCACAACAAAGAAGAACAAGAGAATAAATAGGAAACTAACCACCAAAGAAACGGAATCAAATTCCGAGAGGGAAGGAGATGTGATCCGCTTCTTCTTGTTCTTGGTTGGCTTCTCCTTCTTCTTGATAGCTCACGGCAACCAAGGTTGGGAGGAGGTGTGCCGGCCCTAGCACTCAAGAGGGGCCGCCGGCCCTAGATGACTCAAGGTGGGCGCCGGCCATAGGTGGGGAGAAGGGAAGGAGAAGAGAATAAAGAGAGAGAGAGAGAGGGAGCTCTATATCAATACTCGATTATTGATTAGGAATAAATGCTTCCCTTTGGTTCCTTATATAGTTGCTTCTCCCTTGCCAAGTCTCCTCTTAACGGAATTAACGGAATTAGTTATAAGAATTTTATCTTATAAAATTTCTTATGACTTATTCCGTTATGCCTAGTTTTATTATAACCAACTTTATAATAAAACTAATTAGTTATCATAAGAAATTTATCCTATAAATTCTCTTATGAATTATTCCGTTTAAACTAAGTTTTATTATAACCAATTTTATAATAAAACTAATTAGTTATCATAAGAAATTTATCCTATAAATTCTCTTATGAATTTTATTATAACTAACTTTATAATAAAACTAATTAATCTCTCCTTTTATTATGGAATAAATTTTATAAGAAATTTATAAACTTTCTTATCATGGATAAATCAATTCATAATTAATTTTATAAAATTAAAATAACCATTCCATGGATCATTTTAATTTCCATAAAAAGAATAAATTTCTATAAATTTATTTATATAAATTTCTTTACACAAATTTATTTATCCATAATTTATAAAACAAATCGCACTAGATTTATTTTATTAATTAAACCAATTAAATTAGTTTCTTCCCTTTAATGTGGCCGGCCACAACAAAGAGGTTTGGCACCCTCTTTGGCCGGCCAAACCAACCCAAACTGATCAAGAATTAAACTCATTTAATTCGCCCAATAAGCCTTCAAAAGACTTAGCCATTTTTAGCTTCCATTGCGCCTCTGATTAACTCAGATTCGACTTATTTCTCTTGATTGGAAAATCCAATTTTCAACACATTTTAAATCCCTCGGATTACTCGTAGTGCGTGTGACTAAATAGGCTTTCGATTTATGTTGGCCGTCTATAATCAACTAATTATAGAACGATCATGAGTGACACCTAGTAGTACATCATGATCCCCAATTAATCGAAAGATCAACGGTTTGACCTCAGAAGAAATTATTCTGAAACCCTTCGGCAGCTCTAATGATTCGTGCCCCATTCCCTTCACCATCTTATACCCACTTGGTTCAGGACATGGTCTGTTTGTGTCAGTCCCCACTAGACTGACTACGTCACACCTAGCCCAAGTAGTGTCTTTCTCGTCCTTTGGATTTCTAATTACTCTCATGTATTTAAGAGACTTGCACTCTTAACATGATATACTCTGGCCAGAGGTTTTGAGTAACAATCCGACGATAGGCCTGGGTATACATCTCCTCGCAAGGAGTGGTGAATCCTTTGTAGGCTGTTCAAACATCTTCGGGCACTTCGGCTTATACCCAATCATCCTGGGTCCACACCTCCTTGGAGATGCTTGCTTATGATGTTAAAGTATAAGTCTCCATGACCAAGATGACTTGAACACCGCAAGTCAAAGGAACATCGCACTTAAGCCGCAGTAAGAACTTCATTGACATTTCTATAGATAGATTCCATATGAAGTCTTACAGCTAGTCACTCCAATGAACTAGTTCCCTTAACTAGCATCCATGTTTATCTCCGGACATCCCAATGTCACCAGCTAGTGAGAATCAGCTGATTAGAGAATAACCCATGCTAGTCTCAACAGAATTGATAGTGTCCATATTTATCAATTCATCGACTAGGGACATTTTCAATACTTCACATTTGCACATTTAGAGATAATCACTAGTTGCGATCCCATCACAAATTCTCTTATGTTGTGAGTTATATTGCGGACATTCAGTAGATGAGTTTAAGATCTCAATCAAATACAAACATGTATACTCAAATAGTGAATTATCATTTATTGAAATAAATATTTACAATCATAAGGCGATTACCTTAGGACACTTCTCTCATATCACTAACAAACTCCCACTTGGCCTAATACCAATCGCTACGGTATCCAATACCACAAGCTCTAACATGACCCTCAAACTTGCTCTGAGGCAAGGCCTTTGTTAAAGGATCCGCTAAATTCCTTTCAGTGGGAATTTTCTCAATTTGTATATCATTCCTACTTATAATCTCTCTGATCAGATGATAGCGGCGAAGCACGTGTTTGGATCGCTGATGAGACCTTGGTTCCTTTGTATGTGCAATAGCTCCATTGTTGTCGCAGTAAACCGGCACTGCATCATCAATGGTTGGAACCACGCCAAGTTCGGAGACGAACTTCTTGATCCAGACTGCTTCCTTTGCTGCTTCCGAAGCTGCGATATATTCCGCTTCCGTGATGGAATCCGCTATGGTGTCTTGTTTGAAACTTTTCCAACTTATTGCGCCTCCATTCAAAGTAAATACGTATGCAGACTGAGATTTGGAGTCATCCTTATCTGTCTGGAAACTGGCATCTGTATACCCACGTATTACCATATCTCCTTCTCCATATATTAGGAACACATCCTTAGTTCTTCTTAAGTACTTAAGGATTGTCTTAACAGCTGCCCAATGATCCATTCCTGGATCCGACTGGTATCGCTCAAAGCATACGATACATCGGGCCTTGTACATAACATAGCATACATGATAGATCCTATCGCGGATGCATAAGGAATCTTATTCATGCAAATCCTCTCGTCTTCTGTGCGCGGACACATAGACTTTGAAAGGTTGATCCCATGCCTGATGGGAAGGTAACCTTTCTTGGATTCCGACATGCTAAACCTTTTTAGCACTCGGTCTATATATGTAGACTGCGAAAGACCAAGCAACCGTTTTGATCTATCTCTATAGATTCTAATCCCAAGGATATAGGTTGCTTCTCCCAGGTCTTTCATGGAGAAAGTTTTGGACAACCAAATTTTAACTGTCTGTAAGACTGATATATCATTTCCTATAAGTAAGATGTCATCGACATATAATACTAGGAATACGACTGCACTCCCACTAACCTTCTTGTACACACAAGGTTCGTCTGGATTTTGTGAGAAATCAAACTTTTTGATTGTCTCATCAAAACGGATGTTCCAGCTCCTAGATGCTTGCTTCAGTCCATATATGGATCGTCGAAGCTTGCATACTTTGGTTTTATCAACCGATGTGAAACCTTCAGGTTGTATCATGTATACATCCTCAAGCAGGTTTCCGTTAAGGAAAGCTGTTTTCACATCCATTTGCCATATCTCATAATCATAATGAGCTGCTATGGCTAGGAGCATCCGAATGGATTTAAGCATAGCTACTGGCGAATATGTTTCGTCATAATCAATTCCTTGCTTCTGACGATATCCTTTTGCCACTAATCTAGCCTCAAAGGTAACAACATTACCTTCCATGTCAGTTTTCTTCTTGAAAACCCACTTGCACCCTATGGGCTTAATCCCTTCGGGTGGGTTAACCAAGTCCCATACTTGGTTTTCGTACATGGAATCCATTTCCGACTTCATGGCCTCAAGCCATTTGTCCCTTTCTGAACTTTTCAGAACATCTTCATAACTGATAGGTTCGTCATCACTTATGAGTAACACGTCGTTCGATTCACTTACGAGAAATCCGTATCTCTCTGGAATATTGCGTGTCCTATCAGATCTACGAAGAGGTGGTGTAGTTTTAGGTTCAACTGATAGCTCATCATTATGAGGTATTGGTTGTGGGTCTAGACTAGGTGTCTCTGTAATGTCTATTGGAGTTTCTTGAACTTCATCAAGTTCAATCCCACTCCCACTGTTTTCTTGTAAAAGAAATTCTTTTTCCAGAAATACAGCATGCCTTGAAACAAACACCTTTTGTTCCAAGGGATGATAGAATTGGTAACCCTTCGTTTCCTTAGGGTATCCAATAAATAGACATTTATCAGACTTAGCATCCAATTTGTCTGATACAATCCGCTTCACATAAGCAGGACAACCCCATATCTTAAGGTGAGTTAAGTGGGGTTTCTTACTATTCCATGTCTCATATGGAGTAGTAGAGACTACCTTGGTCGGGACTCTGTTTAGCAAGTAAACAGCTGTCTTAAGTGCATAGCCCCAAAAGGATTTTGGAAGAGTTGCATGATTCATCATCGACCTAACCATGTCCATCAAGGTTCGGTTGCGCCTCTCAGATACACCATTATGCTGTGGTGTATACGGCGGAGTCCATTGGGATAATATCCCATTGTCCCTAAGATAATCTTGAAACTCTTGACTTAAGTATTCACCACCCCGATCGGATCGAAGTATTTTAATACTTTTGCCAAGCTGTTTCTCTACTTCATTTCTGAACTCTTTGAATTTCTCAAAGGCTTCAGATTTGTGTTTCATCAAGAACACGTACCCGAATCGTGAGTGATCATCGATAAAGGTGATGAAGTAGCTATAGCCTCCTTGTGCAAGAGTTGACATTGGTCCACATACATCAGTATGTATTAGACCAAGCAATTCTCCCACTGGATTACCTTTTCCGGAAAAGGGTAATTTGGTCATCTTGCCTTTTAAGCATGATTCGCATGTATCAAATGAACCGGGTTCAAATGATTCCAGAATTCCACATCGGTGTAATTCGGTCATGCGTTTCTTACTTACATGGCCAAGACGGCAATGCCAAGTGTAGGAGTCTATTCGATTATCTATTCGAGCACGTTTGTTGCTAACTTCGATATTGAAAACGTCACTGGATAAATCTAACGTGTAGATACCATTGCACAAAGTTTCATTCCCATAAAGAACGCCATTTAAAGTTATGTAACAACAATTGTTACTAAAAGTTAAATGATAACCCTTTTCATTCAAACATGAAATAGATACAATGTTCTTTATTAACGAAGGAACAAAATAACAATTATCCAATTCTAAGACACGTCCTGTAGGGAGCTTTAGCAAATATGTTCCGATGGCAACAGCAGCAATCTTTGCTCCGTTTCCAACTCGCAAATTCGCTTCTCCCTTGACGAGTCTTCTTCTATTCCTTAGCCCTTGTATGTCATTACATATATGTGAGCTACACCCAGTATCAAGTACCCATGTGTTTGAGGAAATAGAGTGACATTCAATAACGAAGATACTTGAAGAGGATGGGGCATCGGATGCCTTCTCTTTCAAGGACTCAAGATAAACCTTGCAGTTTCTTCGCCAGTGACCCTCCTTGCCACAGTGATGGCAAGTGCCTTTTAGGGTATTTTCAGTCTTTTTGGCCTTTTTCTTCTTTCCCTTATTCTGTTCTTTGGCCTTCCTCTTAGAACATTTCTTCGAGGAACCAACTAACAGTACCGTCTTTTGATCCTGCTTCACAGAAGGCTCTACAGTCTTCAGCAGGTTGAGCAACTAGGAAACTGGTCTGGAGTTGCATTTTCAGGAGGACGGTTGGGAAGTTGATCTTCAAGGACATAAAAAAGCTTCTCTGCCTTGAGGACTATCCTCAGGTTTTGAAGCCAGTCCATGAAGTTTGGCCCAGTCAGTTTATTGGTGTCCAAAATGGAACGCAATTTTAAGGAAGACATGATCGAGTGATTATCCTAGAAATACAAATTGAGATTATGTGAGAAGAATGATTAAAGAATGTATCATCATACATAAATTAAATCCTATTTATTTTACGAATTGAGTTACCCTTATTATCAATTCGGGAGATCGTAGGAACATCTCCAAATAGGTTGATATCCAACCATAGATAAGAACAACCATGGCTGTGGCAATCAAGTTTTTCTTAGCTATGAAGGTAGGTAATTATACCGATTACACATCACATATATGTAACTATCACTTTATGCTATCAACTAATTGAATGTTTGCATAAATCATTGGGTTGTTAACTCATTAACAAGTATGCAACTTATACATAGCACCCAACTGCACCTCTCTTTGCATCGACCTTGGCTGTGGCACAACAAATCGATGCTCCAAGCTTAAGGCTGACCCATTAATCAAGAAATAGTTTTAATATGGTTGGAGCTCATTCAATCGTTAGTCAGGCTTGGATGTGTCCAACAACCAAAACTAAGGATTGACCTCTGACTCCAACTATATTATTCATAAACTAATTCCATGGTTTGAACATGTTGAGGTTCAAGTCGGGCATGGATGTGTCCATCAACCCAAACGAGAAACAAAACTCCGATTCTAACCATATTAATGGAAGGTGTTGGCCTTAATATTTTGTAAGGGGTTTTGGGTCTCATCTTTCTTTTCTAAGCACATTCATGACATAGAATTATGTCATGACTAACGATTTCCTTAATTAAGTATGTATGTGACTTAAGTTATCAAGTCTCATTAATTGAATTAGGAACCGGATTTCCTAATTCCAATTTCATACTTAATTAAAGGAATTGTTTTGGGAAACAATTTCCTAAATTGTCATAATTAATTTCGGAAATAATATGTTCAAGACTTTGATTTCTCTAAATCAAATCTTATTAAATTAAGAGACAAATCCCTTAATTCAACTACATATTATTTTCATGAAAATCTCATTTAAGAAAACTCTATAGGAAACCATTTTCCTAATTAATTTTGGAGACAACAATATGTAAGAGCATCACCTCTTCAAACATATTTTATTCATGGATTTAATTAATTACAACAAATTATTTTCTAAGGGTGGCTCCCCGAGGCTCAGATACCCAAAGAAAAGTAATGTGTTGTAAATCCAATTGGACGGCTCCCCGAGGCTCAATCCAAATCAAACATGACAATTTCAATTAAAAATTGGGAAATTAAATTACAACAACTAACTTTAAATTGGACGGCTCCCCGAGGCTCAATCCAAAATAAAGAATTTTGTTGTCAATTTAAAAACCAATTCAAATTTAATTGTCAATTAACTGTCCATGAATTTGTCTAGACTTTCTTAAAAGAAAGTGCCCAAAATTGCGAGATTTCAAAAATAGGTTTTCAGAATAATTGTAAGTTTCTGGTACAAAGGAAACTTACATATTTCCAAAATTGGAAAATTTCTAAAATAGAAAATTTTCCAAAATTGGAAAGTTTCCAAAGATGAGAAGTTTTCACAATTATTATAAAATTTCAGAAATTAGAAAATTTCAAACGTTTGCGAAATTTCATGAGGATTTCCAAACTTTGAAATTCCTAAATCTAAAATTTATTATAATTTGAAAGTTTCCATAATTGAAATTTTTTTCCGAAATTGAGATCATGTCAAAGTTTTCCACAAAACAATTACATGATTAAGTCGAATACTAACCGGCTCTGATATCACTGTTGGGAACGGGTGCATGTCGACAAGGATACGAGTTCATAAAATTTTAAATTTTTACGTGCAGCGGAAGAATTTGCATAAAATAATTTTCTAAATTATTTTAACTTCGTATCTAGCATGCACCTTATGGTGTGTTGACATAATCATAAAATAAAACTTTGTGGAAAAGTAAACTAATTTACTTTATACCTTTCGTAACTCGAAGAAAGGGACGAGATCCAACCATAGCGTCCCTTAGAAGCTCCGCCTCTATTCGCGTCCACGCCGAGTTCTCTTCGGGATGACTTCGCAAAGCCATGAGTTTTGTGCCGACGAGAACTACTAGATTCTCTATAGGCACAACAAAGAAGAACAAGAGAATAAATAGGAAACTAACCACCAAAGAAACGGAATCGAATTCCGAGAGGGAAGAAGATGTGATCCGCTTCTTCTTCTTCTTGGTTGGCTTCTCCTTCTTCTTGATAGCTCACGGCAACCAAGGTTGGGAGGAGGTGCACCGGACCTAGCACTCAAGAGGGGCCGCCGGCCCTAGATGACTCAAGGTGGGCGCCGACCCTAGGTGGGGAGAAGGGAAGGAGAAGAGAATAAAGAGAGAGAGAGAGAGGGAGCTCTATATCAATACTCGATTATTGATTAGGAATAAAGGCTTCCCTTTGGTTCCTTATATAGTTGCTTCTCCCTTGCCAAGTCTCCTCTTAACGGAATTAACGGAATTAGTTATAAGAATTTTATCTTATAAAATTTCTTATGACTTATTCCGTTATGCCTAGTTTTATTATAACCAACTTTATAATAAAACTAATTAGTTATCATAAGAAATTTATCCTATAAATTTTCTTATCAATTATTACGTTTAAACCAAGTTTTATTATAACCAATTTTATAATAAAACTAATTAGTTATCATAAGAAATTTATCCTATAATTTCTCTTATGAATTTTATTATAACTAACTTTATAATAAAACTAATTAATCTCTCCTTTTATTATGGAATAAATTTTATAAGAAATTTATAAACTTTCTTATCATGGATAAATCAATTCATAA
This sequence comes from Boesenbergia rotunda, assembly GCA_024364735.1. NCBI lineage: Eukaryota > Viridiplantae > Streptophyta > Magnoliopsida > Zingiberales > Zingiberaceae > Boesenbergia > Boesenbergia rotunda. The sequence goes on along the minus strand of JAGFNQ010009148.1, from coordinate 560 downwards.
TTGATTTTATAAAATTAAAATAACCATTCCATGGATCATTTTAATTTCCATAAAAAGAATAAATTTCTATAAATTTCTTTATATAAATTTCTTTACATAAATTTATTTATCCATAATTTATAAAACAAATCGCACTAGATTTATTTTATTAATTAAACCAATTAAATTGGTTTCTTCCCTTTAATGTGGCCGGCCACAACAAAGAGGTTTGGCACCCTCTTTGGCCGGCCAAACCAACCCGAACCGATCGCGAATTAAACTCATTTAATTCGCCCAATAAGCCTTCAAAAGACTTAGCCATTTTTAGCTTCCATTGCGCCTCTGATTAACTCAGATTCGACTTATTTCTCTTGATTGAAAAATCCAATTTTTCACTCGTTTTAAATCCCTCGGATTACTCGTAGTGCGTGTGACTAAATAGGGTTTCGATTTATGTTGGCCGTCTATAATCAACTAATTATAGAACGATCATGAGTGGCACCTAGTAGTACATCATGATCCCCAATTAATCTAAAGATCAACGGTTTGACCTCAGAAGAAATTATTCTGAAACCCTTCAA
>JAGFNQ010009147.1:0-95938 GCA_024364735.1 Boesenbergia rotunda | reverse complement strand
GATGTAAACCAATTTTAATCTTCCTTTTCAGCTAGAATCTATTCATTCTAATCAGTTGCTTTCCTAGTTATGCTCCATAGACCGAATCATCCATAGTCAATAGGACACACACTAAAGTAGCAAACACTGATTAAAACTTCAAGTAGACAGCTAAATAGTCACTTAGGGTAAGATTGAGATTAACTGATAATCTCAAGGGTCTCACATAGTAGAGAAGCAGGGATCCATTCTCCTACTACCCTTATTGTCGCTATAGCACATGTGGTATGAATCACATGCTACGATGTTTTTCTCTTTACCAAAAAGAGTGCATGTTTTTCTCAAATATTTAACATCGTACAGATTTCGATCTAGACATACCTAACGTCTAATCCGAATTCAACTTATGAATTCCAATCTGGCTTTAAACAGGTTTAGTAAATGGTGGGTGCATTTACTTCGATCATTACATAAATGATCTCATCTTGATACAAAATCAAGGCGACCTCAACTTATGAGTATGTCTCTATTCACAACTACATAAGTGTCTCATAAGTAATGGTCTTACCTCTATTTATACTCAACAAATAGAGACGATTGTCCATGTGAGTGAACCAATCTCAGCCTGCCAACATGCTCATCGAGACTTTTTCCCAAATGTAACAAATACATTTACACTGAATAGATCATAACATTTCACTTATATAAATGTAACAAACACATTTACAATGCTTTACATTTTGCGTAGTCCCCAAAGACTTCACATGATCATGAAATGACTCTTTAGTCAATGGCTTAGTAAAAGGATCTGCAAGCATTGCTCGGGTAGGGATGTACTCAAGAATTATCCTTTTTCTTGTCAACAATATCCCTTACAAAATTGTATTTAATTTCTATATGCTTGCCTTTGCTGTGATATTTTAGGATCCTTGGAAAAAGCTATAGCAGCTTGATTGTCACAACACACTGTAACAGGGCTCCCACTGTCCTCAAACAATCTTCAGATGCTTTAGGAACCTTCTCAACCAGACAGCTTCTTGTACAGCCGCTGCAACAAGCCACATACTCAGCCTCCATTGTCGACAGTGCTACACAAGCAGTTTCTTGTTGTTCCAAGAAATGGCACCTCCATTCAGCAAAAAAATATAGTCAGATGTGGATTTTCTATCGTCAAGGTCCCCTGCCCAATCTGCATCTGCGTAGCCCTTCAAGCTCAGCTTTGATCCTTGGAAGCAGAGACAATAATCTGTCGTCCCTTTGAGATATCTGAATATCCTTTTTACCGCTTTCCAGTGTCTCGATCCTGGGTTCGACTGGAAACGACTAACTAAGCCAACACCATAGCTTATATCAGGGCGAGTACACAACATAGTGTACATCAAACTACCAATGGCACTAGCATATGGTCTTTTCTTCATCTCGGCTATCTCTTCAGGAGTCTTGGGAGACATACTTTTGCTCAAAACAACACCTTTAGCTGTAGGTGTTTGTTCAACGTTGCAATTAAACATATTGAAGTGTTGTAGTATCTTAGTAATATAAGCTTCTTGGGACAGACCCAAAAGTCTTTTGATCGATCACGAATGATCCGTACTCCTAAGATATACTCAGCTTCTCCCATGTCAATTATGTCAAATTGTGATGAAAGCCAAGACTTGAACTCAATCACAACTTTTAAGTCATTTCCAGCTATTAGCATATCATCAACATATACTGATAAAATGACCAACTTTCCTTTATTCTTTCTTAGGTAAACACAATGATCCTCATTGATCATTTCGAAACCATAAGATAAAATGACTTCATTGAATCTTATGTTCCATTGTCTCGACGTTTGCTTTAGCCCATATATAGACTTTTTAAGTCTACATACTTTTTCCTCTTGGCCATCAGCAATATAACCTTCTGGTTGTGCCATATAGATTTCCTCGTCAAGATTACCATTAAGGAAAGCCGTTTTTACATCCATCTGATGTTATTCCAAGTCATAATGTGCTACTATAGCTAAAATGACACGTATTGACACAAACTTCACAACAGGGGAAAATGTCTCTTCAAAATCAATACCCTCCATTTGGGTATATCCTTTTGCAACCAGACGAGCTTTGTATTTATTAATCGATCCATCTGCCTTCCTCTGGATTTTGAGAATCCATTTATTCCCAATAGCCCTTCGGCCTGGAGGAAGATCGTCTAAATCCCAAAACCTGATTCTTTCTCATAGACTACATTTCTTCATCCATTGCAATTCTCGATTTTTCTCTAACTGAGCATCTTAATGCTTCCTCAACCATTCGAGGTTCTTCATCGTCAACTGGGAGAATCATTAATGCCTCATTTTCAATGTCAAACCTTCTCCGAGGAATAATCTTACGATTACTTCTTCGCAGGTTTGACTGTTGAGAAACTAATTCACTTATAGGCAATTTACTCCCACTAGGTTGACTCGATTCAGGTATCCCCTGTGATTCCTGATTTGTTAATGGAGGAACAGTATCCTCCTCCTCTATTGCAAATAGAGGAGTTGATTTATCAACTTCACCTCTTATTGGGAACTCAGTTTCGAGAAAAGTAGCATCTCTTGACTCAATTTCAGAGATGGTTCCATCTTGCTGCTCACCAATAAAGACATAACCCTTAGAAGTATCAGAATATCTTACAAAGATACACTTTCTTACCTCTGGGTCCTAATTTTTCATATTTGTGAGTCTTGTCATGAATATAAGCAGCTGACCCCCATGGTCTCAGATTACTCAAATCTGGTTTTCTGCCTGTCCAAAGTTCATATGGAGTAGATGGAACAGATTCAGAAGGCACCCGGTTAAGTATGTAGGTTGCAGCCAATAATGCATCTCCCAATAGGAAAATAGGCAAATTAGCTTGAGCCATCATCGACCTAACCATTTCAAGAAGAGTTCGATTTCTTCTTTCAGCAACTCCATTTTGCTGTGGAGTTCCAGGGATAGTTAACTGTCTAATAATCCCTTTCTCATTACATATTGTCTTGAACTGATCAGACAAGTATTCACCTCCACGATCAGTGCGTAAGGTTTTAACCTTACGTTCCAATTGATTCTAAACTTCGTTCAAATAACGATTAAAGCAATCTAATGCTTCAGATTTATGAGAAATCAAATACACATGACCAAAACGCGTGAAGTCATCAATAAATGTAATGAAATATGAACTACCATTTCTAGCCTTCATGTTCATTGGACCACAAATATCCGAATGAATCAATTGCAATGGTGAATCAGCCCTAATAGCCTACCAAATGGTTTCCTAGTTGCTTTTCCAGCAAGACAGTGCTCACATATAGACAAGTCAACTTTAGCACGAGTGCCGAGCAGACCCTCCCTTGCTAATCTATTCATTCTTTCATGTCCTATATGTCCCAATCTAGCATGCCAAACTTCATCATTAACATCAGCATCACTAGTAAGAGCAATGTTTGAAAAACAACCATTATTCCACAATTAACATCTGGTTCTACATCATGAACCATGAAACCGTTTGTTATAAAACCATATCCAATTAACACAGAGTCAATTTTAAGTTCTACACGACGACTGTAAAAATTCATACAATAACCCAATTCAAGAAGACAATTCACAGAAACCAGATTCCGTCGAATCTCAGAAGCATACAGGACATCATGCAGAAACAATGTACGCCCACCACGAAGGTTGAGTTTGCAAGTGTCAATTCCTTTGACTTCAATTCTTGCATTGTTTCTCACATATATCCACTTATTGCCAGCTGGTACCCGACGGTACTCCACGTACGTAGCTCGATCATGAGCTACATGGTTCGTTGCTCCTGAATCTATAATCCACAAAGGATAAGAATCAGCTAACAACACCAAGCTAGCAACATAAAGCTCATGAAAAGAAGACAAACATGGATTTACCTTTTTCGGCTCAGTACACTCCCGAGCAAAATGGCCCTTCATGCCACAGTTGTAGCAAGTTAGCTTGCCTTTAGGTTTCTTTCCATTCTTCTTTCCTTTCTTCTTGATTGGGTCTTGCACAGTAGTAGCACCAGCTTCTTTTCCCTTACCCTTCCCTTTCTTAAACCATTTTTTCTTATTCTTGGATCCAGAACCTTCAGCTACAAAAGCTTGCTCAGAAATCCTTGCGGATTCTATTCTCTCCGCCTCCAGTTCAATATGGCGTGAGACATCAATGAAAGTCCTGATACTCTCACTGTGAGTAAGGTTCTGCTTCATTGTTTCCCAAGAATCAGGAAGGGAACGAATAACTGCTTGAACCTGTTGTTCGTCGGTCAACTCATGACCAACAGTCTTAAGCTCCCGAATCATATTACCCATTTCTCTCAGATGTTGGGTCATCGTCACATTCGGGCGTTTTTTACAACTGTCAAACTTGATTGTCAGTTGACGAAGCTTGCTCACACTAACTCCACTGTATCTCTCTCTTAGGGCAACCCAGACAGAATGAGGTGATGGTAGTGGCTCATACTCAAATACCAGGTCATCTACCATTGAACTAATCAATATCCCCTTTGCAGTGGAGTCCTTTTTCTTCCATGCCCTATAGGCATCTAGATCAAATCTGTACTGTGCAGTTGAACCAACAGCAGGTTCTACCATGAAATGATTTACAGCCTCCAGAACTTCTTGTTCCTCAAGAACATATTGTATCTTGAGATGCCATATTTTGTAGTTGTCCCCATACAATTTCTCTCCCTTGTTCAGTTCAGCTATGATGTTCTTAGTTGCCATGATCTATCATAAATAAACATATTATTCATTAATTCAGTGTATATCACCTGTACATAATTTTTGATTGACTCAATGTAAGCTTGACTTGGATTACGAAATCAAGTGATATCTACGTTTTCACTCATCATTCGCATCATCAATCTAATTAACATTGATCAATTATATTACATACATCCCATTAAACGAACTAATCATTTGTCTTAAATATGAATTAATCATATAAATGAACTAATCATATAATGAACTAATCATTGACAAGTCAGTTAACACATAACATAACTTTATTTAATAGGCTTAATAAGTTCGTACAACAACCAGAATTTAATGAACTAGATAAGTTGACATCATTCTCATAATAAAAAATATTATGGCAATGGCTATCACTCTCTCGTTCATCTCTAATCGGCTAGTCTGATCAGGCTCGGGATCTTCTACAGATTCTATTGGATCTTCCTCAAATATTTCAGGATCTTCCTCGATTATTTCAATATCAGGATTTTCCTCAAATATTTCAGGGTTTTCCCCAGGCATTTCAGGATCTTCCTCGAACATTTCGGGATCGTCCTCGAACATTTCTGGATCTTCCTCGAACATTTCAGGATCGTCCTCGAACATTTCGAGATCTTCCTCTGGGTCCTCCTCAGAATCTTCAGGATCCTCTTCCAGATCGCCTTCAGAATCTTCCAGATCCTCTTCTGAAAAATTCTGGCGAATTAGCTCTCTACATAACTCGGTATATGAGATACGTCCTTCGTAGCATCCCCAGATACATCTTGCAGCTACTTTAGCACGCCTCGGCAATGAACTAATCAATGCCCCGATCCGGTAGTTATCTAGAACTGGGAACTCTTCTTGTTCGATTTTCCAAAATAGACGATCGAGCCTTCCCATATGCCCTTAGATGCCTAGATGTGGGAGGTAGTCAATCTCCTCTATCTGTTCCCTCAAATGATTCCGTCGCACATCTCGACGAGTCATTGTGGTAATAAATCTCGACATCTAGAATTGAAATACACAATGTCAGTACAAAACCGACAAACCAGTAACAAAACTGGTTCAATTCAATTCACAACACAAATAGATAAAGGCATATAAGTTTCCTTTTTGTTTGTAGCTACAATTAAGCCTATTTAAATTTGAGGTTCAACTTAGTGATCAAATCAGTCTGTTTAGTTCAGATTATTTGATCAAACTGGTTTGGTTAAACCAGCTAATGGTTTGAACCAAAACGGTTAGACCAACTTAATCTCTTTAAATTAAACTCGAGTCTAATTTAAATTAATTGAACCAAAAATTAAATAAACAATTGATCAAAGCTTCTGGTTGAGCTCTTTCCTTTCAACAGCAAGGTCAGCGATTCAAATCCCCTCTCAACCATTCTGTTGCAGGTTTTAATCAAAAAAAAATCTTTTAATTAAAACTTCTCCCCCTGCCTGATCGGTCACTGGTCCGATCAGGCAGTGGCCTGATCGGTCCAGTGACCGATCAGGCCAGATTCTGATCGGTCCGGAAGATACTAGACCAATCAGACCACAGCCAAATCGGTCTCTGTGACCGATCAGGCCTGCCTGATCTTCCTCTTCTCCACGCCGACGAAACTTTTCTTTTCGCCATTACAGCGCAATGAACAGAAGAGAAGAATCGATGATTGTTTTTCATGCTCTTAGAATCTAAGTGCTCTGATACCACTGTTAGATCTCGAGCATGAGTACATTTTAATGAAACGAATATCATTCTATTAGATTGCGAAATACAAAACTTACAGTGATCGGATCTCCTTCTTCTCTTCTTCTTCTGTTTGCTGTCACGAGAACGTCACCGAGGACTCCTTCTCCTCTGCTTTCTTCTTCTGCTTGCTGTCACGAGAACGTCACTGAGGACCGATCCCAATTAGCCACAAACCAAATCCCTCGTGTAATGCTCCTTCGTCTGCTCGCCTCTCTGATCGTGTGTCTTTGGATAGTATTTGGACGCAGCTTATATAAGAGGAAGATGTCTCTTCCTCTACCTTAATCAATACCTCCATCAATGGAGGTTTATGAAGGCTTTGAATGTTTTAAGCGTTGGAAGCTGAAGAGGAGGAAGCGTTTCTTCCTCTTCCGTAACTTCCCGTAACGCTAACAGGCCGAACTATATCTGCTTTGCCATCTTCCGGGTCTACTGGTTGTCAGATCTGCGGGGTGCAGATGAATGATCTTCCCGACCTAGCCCCAAGGTCGGTAAATTGGATTTGGTGGCCTAGTTAGGAGGTACCTAGGATCGACCCGCTCGATCTCGATCAGGGTCGGTCTGTTAGTGGTTCAGGAGACTCCATGGCTTGGGATTTCCCCGGATGAGATCTTCGTGGGCCCCTATGCTGGGCCTTCACGACGCCATACTGACTGATCGAGCTATTCGTAAGTTGGGTCGGGATCATATTGCATTAATTCGAGAGAAAATAAAGTGATAGAAGTTCAAGTTTCAATCATAAAGTCTTTAATTACGTTTTTATTTGATTGCAAATGTACTCCGTCTATCGATTGTCTCTGTTATAATTTGTCTACCGTGACAGAGTCCATTTTAGTATGGTTTTGGGAAACACATCGTCAATGCTTTTGCATTACTTTTCAGTCCCAACTTTTGTCGCCACTGAGGGGATGGATAAGGAGACAGATAAAGTGCAGGTTGTGCTCTCCTTTTGATGAATTTGTAGTTTTCATAATTGAATTCCGTGTTTCCCGCGGGTCTTCAACTAGTAGTTCAATAGTTTTGGCTTCTTGTGCCCGTACCTTTCCCATTGTACGTAAGCTCATAGTCTCTATCTGAATTAAAGAATGATTTTTTTTCTTAATAAACGATTTATCAAAATTACTGAACTAATGAGTTGTCTATTAACTAGTGTGTGAAAATTTTTAATTTTTGTTGGATTGATCACTTCATGAATTAGTCAAATTGGGCACGTGATCCTTAGCGTCAACTAAAAAACAGTTGACTTTATCTCTATTATTTTGTTTTTCACCTATGGAAGGTAATAGAAGTGAAGTGAAAATGGCAACTAAATATGTATATTCTAATAACATAACATAGCCTTTGTAGACATGACACGATTGATAATAACTTACTTAGGTGATTTTTTACTTTTTCATATTTGATTCCTCTTTGGTAGAACATGTAGTATGCTGACGAAAGAAATCGCCACAGGCTGCTGTGTGATCGGGTCATTGGGTACCAATATCATCAGTGGTGAAGTCGTCATGTGTCTCCGTCCCACGATTTACTCTCGTTGACCGGTCGAGACTCTCATTGAAGACTGTGCGGCAGGGCCGGTTAGTCAAGCGGATTAGTCGGGCGTAAACCTGAATATCCCTTATAAATCAAAAAAAAAATCTAATAACATCCCATAGTATGAACCGAGTGAAATTAGATTAGAAGCAGTAGTATTTGATACTAAGCCATTCATTAAGAAAGTTTTTCATGTGATCTCCTTAGACAAAATAACAGTAGTATCGAAGATCAAAACAGAGCTCAAGGCCCTCAGTTCATCAACCATGCGCTTCATTGTAAAAGAGAGTCGGTATATATTTGTTAATATTTTAAGGAATGATTTTACAAGTGACTCAGGCAATGCTACGGACGGGCAGAGTCTCTTACACCTGTTGAGTTTCGGTTGGGCATGAAAATCCTCTCTATGTCTCCGAATTAAAATTTTATTAATTAAAATAAATTCGAATGGAGAACAATTTTTCAAATAATCGACTAATCATCGTATTAATTGATTCGAGTGACTACTTGAACAAACTTGTTGTTCAAGTCATCTAACTCGTCTAACCAATAAGCCGCGGAATAGACGATGAACATATCACCGGATTTTGTATTTATCATCGGAGTCCATGACAAAATATCAACATACAATAATAAGATAAAGTGAAAGGAACGAAAACAAGAAGTTATACCTCTCGTTTACCTCGCGATCTTCTATTGTATGACCCAACCTTTTCTTGGACGTCAAGTGGGCAACGATCTTCCAAGAACCGGAGTCACCAAAGCAATACCCGAGCTTCCTCTTCCCTTCTTCTTCTTTGCGCTGAAACCCTAATGGGTTGTATGGTTGCCATCGGCCAAAAGGAGAGGAAGAACTCCTTCCTTTTGCTTGCGCCGACTCCAAGAGATGAGGAGGAAGATGATGAAGAAGAGAAGAAGCTCATCTTCCTCACAACACCACAGCCGAAAGCTCCTTCTTCTTCCTCCTTTGTTTGCGCCGCCGCCGCCCACCTCAAAGTGTTGTCGTCGGCCTCCCTCTCCTTGTTTACTTCCGGCGCCGATCACCACCACCGGTGGAGAGGAAGAGAGGGTGAAGACTAGAAGAGGAAGAGAAGTAAACAACCTCTCCTTCTCTTGCTTCCAACCGGCCACCCTCCTCCTCTATGCCGCAGGCGCCCACAAACCCTAGGAGAGAGAAAGGTGAGGAGAGAATTAGGTTTTAGGCTTGGGATTAATTGGATGGTATGCCTTGCTCTCATGACACATGAGGTATTTATAGACTACAATAGGGACTATGAGGAGGAGTTGGGTTTTGGCCACCTAATGGATCAAAGTCCGATCCATTAATGATGATTCAATCCACTAAAGGATCATCATTGATCTACCTCACCAACCCCCATAAATAAATATGAGCTCCATATATTATGTGTACAAAATCTCCCCATGTTTAAGATATCGAATGTCCATTAATTAATTAAATTACTGACAATTTAATTAATTAATATCTAACTCCATGAGTAGTACCAATCAACTTTATCATCATGTAAGACCAAGTTCACCTGCAGGATTTCCATGATGAACTTTATGAGCTCCTCAAGGGGACATCATCAACCTGACGCATCAAGATACAGTTTCCTTCTATAATCAACGACACCATGTAAATAATATTATTTCCCAACTTATCGGGCATATCGATTTAACAAATAAATCTCGCCCATTGGTAAATCAAAGAAATAGATATTAAATACATGTGCCCGTTATTATATCGGGATTAAGAGCATGTACACCATAATATCTGAGGTCTGATTCAATTATATAGTCAGTATAAATTGAATCACCTCTATATCAATCTCACTCAATACACACAAAGTGTACTAGTATAATTCTATGATCAAGATAAACCAATACCAAATTACACTATAACTATGTCAATGGTTTATCCAAAACCATCTAGATTGTGAGCCTCTTCTTATACCCTATAAGGGACTGATAACATGATCTTTTGTGTGACACCACACACCATGTTGTCTACAATGTAAAATATTAGACAATAGCATGTATATATCAAATATAAAATACAAACAATGATTATGTGATTCTCATTCCAAAATATAGATATTCATACAAAAGCTAGACTTTTAGTATGTTGATGCAGTCTGGCCCGATTGTTGTTTTGGTGTTGACAACGATTTAAGTTTGGTTAATGAATTTGGATGAAGTCTAGGTGGATCGGGAGATCGCACGCTGGCATGAGAAAAGACCTAGTGGGACTAGGCACACCTAGTGGGACTAGGTGAAGTGGAAAAGACCTAGTGGGACTAGACACACCTAGTGGGACTAGGTGAAGTGGAAAAGACCTAGTGGGACTAGGCACACCTAGTGGGACTAGGTGAAGTGGAAAAGACCTAGTGGGACTAGACATACCTAGTGGGACTAGGTGAAGTCTAGGTGAGTGAAGCTGGGCACGGAGTCTTGGTCCGGAGGACTGAGCACGAGTCAGAGAGGGCTAGGGAGCTCGTTCTCTTGACTTATGGTTGAATTGGAAGTCTCTGGATCGGTCTGGTGACCGATCAGGGAGATTGGCACGAACTCCTGTCGTGGATCGGTCTGGTGACCGATCCAGAGGAGGCTGATCTGTCTGGTGACCGATCAGGAAGGGAACAGAAAGGTTTCTGTTGAGCTCCTTATCGTTCTGGTGAACGATCAGGGAGAGGTCAGTAGCCTTGGGGAGAAACCTTTGATCGGTATGCTGGACCGATCAAATATCGCGAGTTCCTCAGTATGACCGATCAGGCTGGACTCTCATCGGTCAGGGAGTGCCCTGATCGGTACCCAGACCGATCAGGCCACACCTGATCGGTCTGGTGACCGATTAGTGAGGTTTGGCCTGCGAAGGCTGGGAATCCCAGCACTGCTGTGGATCGGTCCGGTGACCGATCCACGATCTGTGATCGGTCAGGGTGATCGATCACAAGGAGTTCGTGATTTCCAGTTTCTCACTGTGGACCGATCAGGCTGGAGCATGATCAGGCAGGGCTAACCTTGATCGGTCTGGTGACCGATCAGGGTCCTCTCTGATCGGTCTGGTGACCGATCAGTAGCTGACTTTAATTCAAATACGCTGTCAGAAGTTTCTGATCATGTCTGTTTTCTCGTCTGATACACTGCTGATTTCTTTGCGATACGCTTTGCTAAGTTTCTGCTAAGTGTGCAGGTGATACAGGAGGATTCAAACATTGGAGGAGAGTCAACTGGGGACTTTCCCATGGATCAGGTTTGGATGTATTCTGTTTTCAGGTTTCAACGAACGCTGGCGCTACTGGCAACGGCTGGGAAGCTGACGAGCTGACCTGGACTTGGCTGAAGAGAGTTCAGGGAGTCCAGAAGAGGTCAGGAGTAGTTGAGGCTGTTGCAGTCGAGCTGGTGAGCAGCTGGGAGCTGCAGAGGCGCATGAGCAGCTGGGAGCTGCAGAGGCGCGCCTGTGACCTGGGTTGTTGGGCAGAGGCTTAAGAGCTAGTGGCGAAGAAGTCTCTGCAAGGGTTGATCCATCTCTTTGAGCGATAACTCTGATCCTTGAAGCAACACTTGAGTATCATTTTTTGGAGACACTGCAAACTTGAGCGCTTGGAAGAAGGTAGAGAGCTGGGTGAGTCCATCAGCAAGCAGACACGAAGAGCAGGGAGTTCTTGCGTGAGAGTTGTGCTAGGTGGAGCTCGGTGAAGAGTTCTTGTGTTCTTTCTGTCCTAAGTGCTCTGTAAGCTTCCTTGTGTTTCTCTGTGCTTAATTGCATCATTCTGTTGAAACGTTGTGGAGAGGTTACTCCACCGAGAAGGAGGTGTTATTTTATCCGGATTTCCCGGGGTTTGATCTGCCAACGATCAAGGGATCGCCCACCTCACGGGCACGCCAAGGAGAAGGGGCAAGTTATCCCCGAACCTTGTAAATCCTCCCTGTTAGCGTCTTGAGCTTGTGCTTAGTTTAGGGTTTTAGGTTCTGCAAGTTTGTTTCTCTGTTTTGTATTGTTTCCGCTGTTGTTGCTAACCTTCAAGTGCAGAAGACCTAAAAGAGGAAGAAATTAGTGTCTGGCTACATTCACCCCCCCTCTCTAGCTATCCAAGCACCAACATAGTATACATCCTAACAACACCGACGCACCCAATCAAGGTTCGGGCATGATATTAATACGGTATAGTTTGGTAGTTTCTTATACTTCTCATCAGCTAAAGAAACATGAGAAGAACTATTCAGTACATGATCTTGAGCTCGCCACCATTATCTTTGTACTGAAGATTTGGAGGCACCATATGTATGATGTTATTTTTGAGATTTTTACGGATTATAAAAGTCTCAAATACCTCTTCACTCAGAAGGTACTCAATTTCTGACAGAAGAGATGGATGAAGTTGCTGAAGGATTATGGTTGCACCGTTACCTACCATCGAGGGAAAGCTAATGTGATGACAGACGCACTAAGCAGGAAGTCTAGAGGAATTTTAGCATGTCACCAAGTGATGGTCACAGAGCTTGTTCAGGATTTCTTAGAATTAAGCTTAAAGATGCAGAGACTGACTGAGAGAGGTATTCTGGTGACTATGGTTGCCCAGTCGCCTATTAGGAAGCAGATCAGAGAGGCTCAGACTAGTGATCAACATCTACAATTCCTCAACAGCCGAGTAGCCTCTGCATAATAGACCGAGTTTACTAGATATGTTGAGGGTGTCCTGTACTTTTGTGAGAGATTATGCATAGCTGACTCACATCCCATCATAGAAGAGTAGCTTCAGGAGACTCATAGCTCCTGATTCGATATTCATCCGGGAGGGACCTGCATGTACAGAAACTTGAGACGTTCCTTTTGGTGGAACGGAATGAAGGCCATCACGGATTTTGTTGTCAAGTGTCTAGTATGTTAGTAGGTTAAGACTAAGTACCAAAGATCTGCTGGGACGTTACTTCAGAGGATCCCCATTCTTCAATGGAAACGAGAGCACATCATCATGGTCTTTATGGTAGGGTTATCGAGGATCCGAAGAGGGCACGACAGAATTTGGGTGATTGTTAATCAATTAACCAAATCTGTATATTTCTTAGCGATCCAGAGAATAGACTCTCTGGACCGATTTGCAGAGTTGTACTGTCGAAAGATCGTTAGGTTGTACGATGTTCTGCTGAGCATTATCTCAGACAGAGACCCACAGTTCACATCACAGTTCTGGTAGAGTCTGCAGTAGACCATAGGTATCCAACTTTATTTCAGTACGACATTCCACCCGCTGACTGATGGACAGTCAGAGCGGACCATTTAAACTTTGGAGGACTTACTAAGGTCGTGCGTGTTATGGATTTCGAAGTTAGCTGGGGGGCATTTATATTTAGTTAAGTTCGCTTAAAACAACAGTTATCATTCAACCATCCAAATAGCATCATTTGAGACGTTGTATGGTATGGCTTATCAGATACCCATCCTCTGAAAGGAGGTTGGGGAATCGCAGTTGTTAGGACCACAAAGTGCTCAGCTTGAGGCAGACTTAGTTCACACCGTTAGACAGAGAATGTCCGCGGCGCAGTACTGATAAGAGACGGAGACTACTGGAGTTCTTCGTAGACAACCATTTATTTCTATGAGTTTCACCCCACGAAAAGGGTGAAAAGGTTTGACCTCAAAGATAAGCTAACTCTGCAATATATTGTTCTTTTTCAGATTCTAGAGAGGATTAGAGCAGTGACTTACAGTCTAGCACTACCCCCATCTCTTGGCGGTGTTCACATTTCCATGTTAAAAATATATGTATCAGATTCATCCCATATTTTATCAGATGTATCAGTTTCACTTTAGCCTGATACAACCTACGAGGAGATGCCAATGTAAATTCTGGACCACAAGGAGTGTCAGTTGCGGAACAAGATAATCAGGCTGGTCAAAGTCGGATGACAGCGCCACTCTGATGCAGATACTACATGGAAGCTCGAGGACGCTATCAGAGCTCGCTATCCTTGTTTGTTTACATAAGGTACGTATTGTATGTTTCGTTCAATACTATTATTACTTATTAGTATATGTTACAGTTTAGTAGTGAAATTCGAGGACCAAAATGAGTTGCTCAATATATTTGTAGTGAAATTTGGAGACCAAAATTAGTTGCTATTACGATTTAGTAGTAACATTATAAGACCAAAATGAGCTATAGACAGATTCAATTCCATACCAATACAACTAACAACGACGAGCTAAAAATATAACGTTGCTCAATGTGTTTTAATATATTATAATTAAAAATTACATCATGAATATTTAAGAAATTACATTTATCTATTAAGCGACTATTAATGGGCTTAGGTACAAACAATTCCTCGGCCCGGCGATCGTGCAAATTGCCTGGCCTAAACAGGAAGACAGAGTTCCCTAACGCGGCGCGGTATGGCGAACACCTGAGATTAGGATAATATAATTAAATTTGTAATCTAATTCACATTAGATTATATGTTATTAATTTTTAATCTAAATTATAAATTTTTAATTAATTTTTTAATTAAAATTATATTGTATTGTAATTTTAAAATTATATAAAATAAAATAATCAATCTCACAACATAATTTTAATTATATTATGAAATTGATTGTCGTCCACCAAACATTATTTAATTGCAAAGCGTGTTTAAAAGTTTCTTTACACACAAGCCATCTTCAAGATGCTTTTATTACAGGTGAAGGTACCACAGGTTGCCTCCGTGACTATTGCTATGACAGATGGTATCATTTATCCCAAATTCTATCTATCTCTATCCCTCATAGTACTATGATCAACAATTTGTTCGATGGTCGATGGAGTATTATCAATGATTTTTTATTATCGTTCCAAATTAAATTATAACTTGGAGATACGATGAATCTATCAGAGATCGTTGCAATTGTATTCAATATGAATACGATGAGATCGTAATTGCGATGATTCCCGACAAATTTATTATCCTCCCAAAATATAATTTGATTCATTATGGCGGTTGAAGATCATCAATAATTTTCGATCGATGATCGAAAAAATTGTTGATCATCGTCATCGCTCGTGGGACGCAAGAGAAAGAGGATTTAGGGACAGGATTCGAACTTGGCTAGGAAATGATTATTAAACAATATTATTAAATTAATGTAAAAATGTAAAATATATATTGGATAACGCTTTTTTTTTAATCAAGATTTTTCTTTTAATTTTTAATTAAAAAGACATCCCATACCATCAGTAATTTAAGTATAATTATCCAATTGCCCCTTAAAATATTATTTTTATTGTATGTATTAAATTTTCTATTCATTGAATTGATTATAATGATTAAGATCATATAATTGCTATAATAATTATAGCAGATACGAAATTACAAATATTTCAATGTAAATATTTTTAAATCCGTTAGGTATGAATTATATGAGCTATAAAATCATAGCTATTTTCTTCAAATGAAACGTGAATCTTAAGATGTTGGACTTCTAGATCGTCCATTGCGAGCGCTTCTCGATTTATCCTGACAACCGGTGGAAAATTTTTATAGGACCAAACCGATCGTCCGAAGTTGGAAAAATATCGTTAATCATTTTTTATAAAATCATAGCTATCAGAGTCATCTCAACTATTTTCAAAGTCCGCCCAAATCATAGCTATCAGAGCCATCTCAATCATTTTTAAGGTCTGTCCGCTCCACGCCCGTCTACTACAAGACAATCTAAGGCAGCTTGGGTTTATGTCCTGATTGGAACAGAATTTTTTTTAGTAGGTATATTTAAGATTTAAAATTTTAGAATTTAGCAATTGAATTATAGCGAGTTTAAGTTAATAAAAAATTTTCTCTAAGATATATGTTTTACTATAGTGTTCAAAATAAAAAAATTATATATTCATGAGATATATTATATATATTTAATATTTAATATTTTAAGATTTAAAAATTAAGTTATATTTAAGTCAAAAAAAAAATTTCTCTTGAGTTTAAATTTTCCTTTTGAATTATAATATTCAATAAAAAATGTAGATTCTCATGCAATATTAAGATTTATATATATGAGAAAATTTTGATTTTTATTGTGTTTTACAATTTTAAACAACTATGTAATGAATTTGTATATATATATATCCACCGTTTGAGCCGTTCATCGTTTCAACGTTTAAATCATAAACACACAAACAACAAAGTTGCTGTACGCACGTGATCACCGAACCTGCAGCCACTTAATTGTTTTTTTGTGAGCTCGGGTACCCGAAGACCCGTCTGGTAAATATAGTGATTATCTATCAGTAGATAAGTTTTTAAGTAGACTAATAAATGATTAATTAATAATTAACACATTCATACAAATCGTTTTAACTCTTGACTGATGATAGAGCTGAGTCAAGGTCTTGAACTGAGTGAGGTTGATCGATTGGATCGAGACGGTCAAATCATCGAACGTGTTAACCATGCGAAGAAAACGTAGTCTATATAAAATTCATTCCCAATGGATTTCAGAACCGCACTAACCATCCAACTTTCTTTATATTCTCCTCTTTGTGGAGAATATAAAGAAAATTAGGACCAGATCTACCTTTGACTTTTTCTCCACTGACTTATTGAACTTTGTTTCGTAAAATAGCGTCCCCATGGCTATAATATTGTTAATATCGAATCGTAGACTTATTAGATGGAGTAGGTGGTCATAGATGACTCATTCATTTTTACCATCATTGTCGATCTATTTTTAAGTCAACATGAAGTAAATAAATCATCAAAAATAATTAGCATATAGAGAGAATAGACAACATGAAATAAATAAATCATCAAAAATAATTAACATATAGAGAGAATAGACACATTAATTTAATCAAATTTTGACACTAGACCTCATAATGATAATACCTATATATTAACTGATCATGTCGCGAAGCGAGATAGAAGTCCCAAGGGTACTCAGATGGTTACTCGAGTACCACGAGCTGCTGACCTGACGCCGACCTGGTGCCGACCTGGCGCCGACCTGCGAGAAGATGACTGTTAGCAAACCCGCCGGGAAATTTTCTCAGTCAGACCCTCTAACGGTCAAGTCAGTATTTGCAGGAAATATAGTGAAACAAAGGGAATGCAGGAGAGTGCAATTGCGCATACCTACGGAAAGAGGAGGGGAGGAACTTATATAGCCGGGGGAGCTCATGACAACTCCTGTCCGTGTCGACGAGACATGGGTGTGGTGCCAGTCAGCTCGTAGGAGAGCACCTAGAGGTACCGTTGCATGGCACGGGGTGCTCGGATGGTACGTATAATCGTATCGAGTCAGTGGGATAAGCGCGAGATGTGTCATAAATTGTCATAAATGTGTAAGACATGTATTACCCCCGACGTCAGGGTCGTACCCCGGATGCACTGATGTAGGACGCGCGTAGGGGAGATATGGTCCGGAGATCGAGTACCGACCAGCTGCAGGTCGAGGTGTTATGGACCGGGTCGAGTCATGTCCAGGGAGCGTGGGCCGCCACGTGTCCGACTGGGAGATGAGAGACATGAGGTACGCCCTGAGTCGGGAGTTTATTGAGCTATATATGTTTTGCCATGTTTCGGGTCTGTTAGTTATTCGGTCGATGAAGTGCTGAGGACTAAATTGCCCCGACCCAGACCTAGGTCGAGAAAACGAACTTGGGGGACCGAGTCAGGAGGTGCTCGGGCTCGCCCTGCCTGATCCCGTCCGGGGTCGATCGGTTAGTGCTTCGGGAGAGTTCCTGGTTTGGGAACTCCCCGGGTGATACCTTGGTCGACCCTTCCACTAGGTCTTTGTGGTGTCAAGCTGGTTGACTTAGTTGACCGAGTTATCCGTAAGTAAAACTAAGATCATTAATCATCAATCTCTCCCGTGAGAATATTTTATCACATGGAGTAGGGATTCATTACTTTAAATTAAATCCTCCTACCTAATTAATAAACTGTTGCGTATGATAATTTATTTATTTTTATTTTACCGCGAGACTGGTTATATTGACGGTTTGAACTTTGAAGAAGTGATATTTTTTTTTTTTTCCGGATAGGTTTCATAAAGTAGAGCACGTGTTCCTTGTCCACTATTTTTCTCAAGAAATAGCATTTTAAAAATAAACACAGGGTATCTTTTTATATTTGTTGCAAGGACAATTAATTGACGGCAAAAATAAAGAAGAAGGAGTCCCTTGTTTTCATTATCATTAAACGACATTCTACTTTTAAAAATATATTAAAATAATATTTTATCTTATTTTTTATTTTTAAAAATACTTTGTTTTCATTAGATGCTATTTGAATATCTTTTAAGATTAGAATATTGTCTTTTTAATATGCGGGGCAAACTAATTGTAAAAGCCATAAATATTCTTCAAATTTACAAAAATTTATTTCTGTCCGAAATAAACAAATCTGGCACACAACTAACTGACTGTGCGCAATTAAATAGAGGTAGCAAATAATTTTAGACGTCTAAATAGTTTTCACCAAAATTTATATATTAATTAGTTATGAATTTTAAAATGTAATTTTTTAAAAAAATGGTAATAGAGTGTAGATAACGCAGGAGTATTAAAAAAAATTGTAATTTCAAAAATAAATTTATTAAAAAGTAAAAAAACACAAAAAATATAATTTTAATTCAAAACTACATGTATATGGGCAATTGAAGTTCATTCATCCTTCGAACGTGAGCAAAGGATTAGAAATAATTAGATAGTAGTTTTATGAAAACTAAAAAGAGTAATGATTGGGACAGTGAATTTAGGACAGTGAATGGGACAGTAAATGACGTGCAATTAATGTGTACACGTTCGATCGCCGATCGGACACCACCGATGACCTCTGATTATCGTCCTGAATCAAATTATACCTTCGGAGGACGGTGAACTCGTCAGGATCGCCGGCAACGGTGAACCTATCGAAATCGACGGTCAATGATGCGAGATCGAAATTGCGACGATCCCCGATGGGTTCACCGTGCCTCCCAGGGTATAGTTTGGTTCGGAGCGGCGGCCAAAGGCCGCCGGTAGTGTCCGATCGACGATCGAACGTGTACACAAAAATTACCACGTCATTCACTGTCTCAACTAAAAAATAGATTCGAATTTTCATTACTGTTTTTAAATTAAAAACTTTAAACCTAACGCCTACAGTGATTTAATTTTTTTTTTTTTTTACAAATCTCTTAAAAACTTCCACCCGGAGTGTATTTAAGGACAAATTTAATGAAAGATTCTTTTTATATATATATATCCATATAAATAGATAAATAAAATTGTTTTTAGTTTTTCCCAATAAATAAGTCACAATTTCGACACGTGCTTTGTTTGCTAATCCAATCCCTTCCTCTGTTTCCTCTGTCAGCCAGACAATCCATTCTATAATAAAAACAGAGGAGAAGTCACATGAACCATGTAAGTGTTCATTTCATTCACAGGAGCGGGGCTCGATCAAAGAAGACAAACGATCTAGAGCAAGAGGGAATCGATTAGGAGGTCAGTCATGGCGGAGAAGATGGGCAGGTCTCAGTTCTCTCTCACTTGCAGCCTTTTTAGCCAATATTTGAAGGAAAAGAGGAGCCTTGGAAGTATCAAACTCGACCTGGCCCCTAGGTCTCTTCATCACCAAGCTAAAGGCAAGATCTACTTTCTTCTCTTCTTTCTTTCTTTTTTTTTCCTTTTAATTTCATTGATTTCTTCTACTTCTTCTTCTTCTTCTTCTTCTTCTTCTTCATGATTTTTCTTTCTTCTGCTCAGAGAAGCCGAGATCTCCTACTACCTTGAGTTTGCTACCAGGAGTGGATGTGTCCTGTGAGGGTCAATCCAACCCGGACAAAAATACTCCAATATCCATGGAATTATTTCCGCAGCACGCAGGTTTTGATTCCCCTGCCAAGGAAGAATTCGTGAAGATTCCTGCAAGCACGGAGTAAGATTTCATTTTGCTGCAGCTTTTGCAGTTTTTTTTTTTGTTTTGGTCGGCTCAACGAACACACTGACTCCGTAGAACCACTGTGTTGGTTGTTTCAGGGATGCAGGGAAGGCTTCTCTGACCATCTTTTACAACGGCAAGGTGCTGGTTTTCGACGATTTCCCGGAGGCGAAGGCCAAGGATCTGATGCAAATGGCAGGGAAAGAGAGCAATCTTGCAGTTCCAAAACTTGCCTCGGCTACCGGCAGTCAGCCGCCGGCGCCGAAGCAGAACCCAGCTGCTCAGCCTAATTCTTCTGGTAAGCTAGCTCTGCTTAATCAATTGCAACAACTGTTCCTGGTCAACGACATGCTTCATAAGATGAAGAACAACACGACCACATCAGTTTCCAAAAAAAGACCAGATTCTAGCGGATTTTAATTATTTCTGTGTCTGAAGCAGACATGCCCATAGCAAGGAAAAACTCTCTGCACCGGTTCCTGGAGAAGAGGAAGGATAGGTGAGCATATTTCTGATCATTTTGATTCAAGCAAGTACTTAAAAACACATAATTGATTTATGACACGTACGACGCCTTCAGGATTAACACCAAGGCTCCGTACCAAGTCCACGGCGGTGTCTCGCCGGCGCCGGAGGCCAAAGGGAAGCCGGGAAACGGCCAGCCTTGGCTTGGATTGGGCAGACAAGCTACTGTGAAGCAGGAGCCTGGTTGTGAGAGCAGCAGATAGGTTTTGCTCCGACGAGCCGTACGTCTTATCTGCGATCCATCACACATGCATCGATCTCCGCTGTTTATTAGATTTGGCTTCAGATCCATGTTATACATAGATGGATCTGCTAATGATCTATCTTCCTTCGATTAATCTGTCTGATTAATTAGGAGGAATTAATCTTGGCTTAGGGACACAATCCCGCCGGCGTATTTTGTATAAGATCTAAACTAGTTTCTATATTTTTGGATCTCCCAGGCGGCCCTGCCGAATGGGGAGATCTTACCTTAGGAAGAATTAAATATTTCTGCTGTAATATTATATTTATACGATGAAGTTAATATTTTTTTTGGTCTTCGGCCAAAAAGTATTTCTAAATTATATTGCATACATACGAGTTGATTTCTTATTGGGAACGAAAATTATAAAATCAAACTTCTCTGAGAAAACAACCTCTGTGTTTTTTCTTTCTTCTCTAAAATAATTGATGGACTGGCTTGATATCTCACGCGATCGTGAAGGAATCTTTTTTGTTATTTTATTGAAAAACAAAGTTAGGCCGAGTTGGAGTTGGAGGCGCATGAAAAACATGTTGAATTGTACTTTACTCAACCGCTCCCGTCCTATCACGCGTCGCTTTCTGGACATATCAGAAAATGGATGCATCTTATTATTTAATTAAAAATTTAAAAATCTTTACTGACTAATCCTTGATTAATTTGATAAAATTTAAAATTACATTATATTAATATAATTTTTTACATCGAAACGAATTTTAAAATTTAATAATAATTTAAGCTTTTTTATCATTCAAATTTTAAAAATTTAAAAAATAAAATCACAAATCTTAAAAATAAATCTATGATTATACAGAATTTAAAATTTAATTCAAAATTAAAATTCCGAAAAATAATAATTTTTAATTTTTAATTTGAGATTATATTTTAAAAATTTTAAATTTTAACTAAATAAATTCTTATAGTAGAGTATAAAATTTATATATTTATATATTATATTATACATGCTAATATATAACTTCCGGGACTGTGATACAGTGTAAAAATATAAAATTATCATTCAAATATCCACGATTTAATTTTCAAATATCATATATTTATAGGAATTTTTTCTTCGCAATCATAGGATACTGATCGTCTCAGATTTGATATTATCTAAACCATTATTTATATTTATATATAATAAATATTTCCAGCTCTAAAATTCAATATTCCAATGATGTTTTTTTTTCCAAACGTCAAAAATTCCCATGGGATATTAATTTATTTGTCATGGACCACAAATTGGAACTCTCTTTTCTCAATTTCCTCACGCGTTTCCTCCTCAAAGAGTTCGTTCACTTTCTTTTTCTTTGGGCAAAGTTTTCTCTGTCGGCCAAAGAAAAGTGTTGGGAGGGTGATATTATTAGTGCAGCACATGTTCCAATCATCCAAAATAAACAATATCATTATCTCTCATCGCTCCTTTTGTTATACCTATTGATCCTGTCCTATATTTTGCACGATATGGGTAGCCAACGTGGCGAACGACCTGGCCTGCTTCAGGGTCCACGTCATTATACGAGTAACCGACTCAACAAACATTCTGGCCGGGCCCCAAAGCCTTCACCGGCTGGTCGGGCTTAAGGCAGCCGGGTAGAATAAATATAGTGGTCCATCCGGTCGGTCAAGCCCGGCCTGCCACATTAAGACTTACCCACCTCATTCAGCCGGGTGCATCCGCCCGGCAATCCATGCTCGTGACCTGACACCCATCCGGGCGAGCCGGCCGGATGTCCACTCGGGCTCTCTCTCGGAGTCATCCTGGGATAAAGACAAAATATACCTGCACCAGCCGCAGGTAACAGGATGTCACTCCTCGTACGGTCGGACGAGTTAGCCAGCCTCCGGGCGGAAATTGAAAGCCTGAAGCTGCACCAAGAAGGCGAACCCGCCCGGATGGACGCACACCGCCTGGCCTACATTAACTCCAAAGAGTTCTGCGATAAGCTGGGCAAGCGGACGTCGAGCATGTTCCAGATGGGCATTAACAGCGCTATTCTGCAGCTCCAAGAGGGCGGCTATCTGCCCGCTGACATTCCTGCCAACGCTGTAATAGTGTCCCGGGTCAAGGAGCTACTCTCCAAGGACTTCTTCCAGCCTTTTACCTAGTTTGAATCGTGTAATCCTTAGCCGCCGGTTGGGGCTCTTTTTTGGTAATGCCGCCGAGTAACCATCAATGCAAAGGCCTTATCCTTTAACGTGTTATTTTATACAACGATTCAGTAGATGTTGCTGATTGGTTTTAGTTGTCAGGTAATGTATTGGGGATCTGAATGAAACTCTTCTTTCTCGCTCCAACTTTGTTTTAGGTGTTTTCAATCAACACCCTTGGTTCTGGAATAGGCCATTTACTTTAGGAGGCTCAATGCCCTGGGGAAATGGCCCAGTATATAGTCAGCTGGCGGATCGGTCCGAATGAGGGGTGCGGGTCGCCACGCGCCCGGTCGGGGAACCAAACCAAGTTAGGAAAACGGCCAAGTGTAAGGTAGACGGCTGGCTTGTCCGACTAAGGGGTGTGGCCCGCCACACGCCCGGTCGGGGAACCGAGCCAAGTTAGGAATATGTTGGCGTAAGTTAACCGGCTGGTTGGTCCGACTGAGGTGTGGGTCGCCACACGCCCTGTCGGGGAACCAAACCAAGTTAGGAAAACGGCCAAGTGTAAGGTAGACGGCTGGCTTGTCCGACTAAGGGGTGTGGCCCGCCACACGCCCGGTCGGGGAACCGAGCCAAGTTAGGAATACGGCTAAGTGTAGGTTAGCCGGCTGGTTGGTCCGACTGAGTGATGTGGGCCGCCACACGCCCGGTCGGGGAACCAAACCAGGTTTATAAATATGTTAGGCTTCTCAAGCCTCTGGATGGACCAATCTTCCACGTGGGCTGCCACGCTTCCGACCGTGAACCAGTCCAGGCTTCCGAGTGGGCTGACGCGAAGAGTCAGTCGCCGACTCAGGCTTCCAAAGGGGACCAGCCTTCGGCGTGGGTCGCCACGCTTCCGGTCGGGAACCGCCTTTAGGCTTCCGGATGGGCCAATCTTTCACGTGGGACGCCACGCTTCCGACCGGGAACCAGTCCAGGCTTCCGAGTGGGGCTGACGCGAAGAGTCAGTCGCCGACTCAGGCTTCCAAAGGGGACCAGCCTTCGGCGTGGGTCGCCACGCTTCCGGTCGGGAACCGCCTTTAGGCTTCCGGATGGGCCAATCTTTCACGTGGGACGCCACGCTTCCGACCGGGAACCAGTCCAGGCTTCCGAGTGGGCTGACGCGTAGAGTCAGTCGCCGACTCAGGCTTCCAAAGGGGACCAGCCTTCTGCGTGGGTCGCCACGCTTCCGGTCGGGACCGCCTTTAGGCTTCCGGATGGGCCAATCTTTCACGTGGGACGCCACGCTTCCGACGGGAACCGTCCAGGCTTCCGAGTGGGCTGACGCGAGAGTCAGTCGCCGACTCAGGCTCAAGGGACGCCTCGCGTGGGTCGCCACGCTTCCGGTCGGGACCGCCTTTAGGCTTCCGGATGGGCCAATCTTTCACGTGGGACGCCACGCTTCCGACGGGAACCAGTCCAGGCTTCCGAGTGGGCTGACGCGAAGAGTCAGTCGCCGACTCAGGCTTCCAAAGGGGACCGCCTTCGCGTGGGTCGCCACGCTTCCGGTCGGGACCGCCTTTAGGCTTCCGGATGGGCCAATCTTTCACGTGGGACGCCACGCTTCCGACGGGAACCGTCCAGGCTTCCGAGTGGGCTGACGCGAGAGTCAGTCGCCGACTCAGGCTTCCAAAGGGGACCAGCCTTCGCGTGGGTCGCCACGCTTCCGGTCGGGACCGCCTTTAGGCTTCCGGATGGGCCAATCTTTCACGTGGGACGCCACGCTTCCGACTGGGAACCAGTCCAGGCTTCCGAGTGGGCTGACGCGTAGAGTCAGTCGCCGACTCAGGCTTCCAAAGGGGACCGGCCTTCTGCGTGGGTCGCCACGCTTCCGGTCGGGTACCGCCTTTAGGCTTCCGGATGGGCCAATCTTTCACGTGGGACGCCACGCTTCCGACTGGGAACCTGTCCAGGCTTCCGAGTGGGCTGACGCGTAGAGTCAGTCGCCGACTCAGGCTTCCAAAGGGGACCGGCCATCTGCGTGGGTCGCCACGCTTCCGGTCGGGTACCGCCTTTAGGCTTCCGGATGGGCCAATCTTTCACGTGGGACGCCACGCTTCCGACTGGGAACCAGTCCAGGCTTCCGAGTGGGCTGACGCGTAGAGTCAGTCGCCGACTCAGGCTTCCAAAGGGGACCGGCCTTCTGCGTGGGTCGCCACGCTTCCGGTCGGGTACCGCCTTTAGGCTTCCGGATGGGCCAATCTTTCACGTGGGACGCCACGCTTCCGACTGGGAACCTGTCCAGGCTTCCGAGTGGGCTGACGCGTAGAGTCAGTCGCCGACTCAGGCTTCCAAAGGGGACCGGCCTTCTGCGTGGGTCGCCACGCTTCCGGTCGGGTACCGCCTTTAGGCTTCCGGATGGGCCAATCTTTCACGTGGGACGCCACGCTTCCGACTGGGAACCTGTCCAGGCTTCCGAGTGGGCTGACGCGTAGAGTCAGTCGCCGACTCAGGCTTCCAAAGGGGACCGGCCATCTGCGTGGGTCGCCACGCTTCCGGTCGGGTACCGCCTTTAGGCTTCCGGATGGGCCAATCTTTCACGTGGGACGCCACGCTTCCGACTGGGAACCTGTCCAGGCTTCCGAGTGGGCTGACGCGTAGAGTCAGTCGCCGACTCAGGCTTCTGGAGGGTATAACGCGTTATCTGCGACCCGTCCAGGTATGACTTGCCTTGTATGGCCGACCGGAAATTTCAGGCTTGGAGAGCCTTTCGTTATAGTTAGAACGCTACGCTTTACAAGGTTGAATCCCTCTAGGGCTCTCGGTACAGTTGCAAGTGTAAGGCACTCCACGGTCGGTCAAGCCTTTTTCCATGTTCATCCTCGAGGTAGTAAGCGCCCGAATGTAATTTCTGCACTACCTTGAAGGGTCCGCCCCACTGTGGGTGTAATTTGTTAACGTCGCCGACCGGCTTTATGCGTTTCCAGACTAGGTCCCCAGGTCGAAACGAGCGCGGTAGCACCTTCTGGTCGTACCTTTGTTTCATACGCTGACGGTACGCGAACATCCGGGCGGCTGCATTGTCCCGGGCTTCTTCTATGAGGTCCAGCTCCAAGCGCCTTCTTTCATCATTCCCCTCGTCATAGTTTATCCGCCGGTCAGATTCACAACCGACCTCGACCGGCACCACCGCTTCACTGCCATAGACGAGATGGAATGGCGTTTGCCCGGTTGCCTCTCTGGGTGTGGTTCTGTTTGCCCAAAGGACCCCGGGCAATTGATCTACCCAGTTGGTTCCTGCATGATCCAGCTTTATTTTGAGTCCTCTCAAGATTTCCCGGTTGGCAACTTCTGCCTGGCCGTTGCTCTGTGGATACGCCACCGATGTAAAGGCCTGCTGAATTCCGTATTCTGAGCAGAATTCCCTTATTTTCTTTCCTTGGAACTGCCGACCATTGTCAGAAACCAACTTGTGGGGGATCCCATATCTGCATAAAATATTCTGTAACAAGAACTTAATCACCGCCTGCTCGGTGATCCGGGCCAACGCCTCTGCTTCCACCCACTTAGAGAAGTAATCCACAGCGACTAGCAAATACCTCTTCTGGGCGGGGGCGATCGGAAAGGGACCTACGATATCCATGCCCCATTGGTCAAACGGGCAAGACACCGTAGATGTCTTCATTACCTCGGTCGGCCTGTGCGGTAGGCATTGGTGTTTTTGACATGAGATGCATGTCGCGGCCAGCCGGTCAGCGTCCTTCCGCAAGGTTGGCCAATAGTACCCGGCCAACAGAGCCTTACGAGCGGTGGCACTGCCTCCGGAATGGTTACTGCAGACCCCCATATGGATCTCTCGGAGCACATAATCTGCGTCTTCACTGCCAAGGCATTTAAGCAACGGCCGGGCGTGAGCCCGTTTATAGAGGACATCTCCAACCATAGTGTATTGTGCGGCTCTCTTTCTGAACAGCCGAGCCTCCTCCCGATCGGATGGTACTTCTCCCCGGGTCAAGAATGCAATCAATGGGGATCTCCAATCGGTCTCCAATTCGCTCTCGGCTTGCTGTTCGATTTGCATGACGAACAAAGCATGGCTGGCCGGCCTGGGTACCACCCATGATCCGACTGCGCTAGCTAGTTTGGCTAGCTCGTCCGCCTTCAAGTTGCTTTCCCGGGGGATCTTCTGCAAGAGCACCTCCTTGAAACCCGTCTTCAGTTGTTCAAAAGCGTCATGTACTCTTGTAGTCGATTGCTATTGACTTCGAAATTGCCGGCTAGTTGCTGTATAGCAAGTTGCGAATCTGAGTATAGCCACACCCGGGTGGCGCCGACATGCCGGGCGGCTTGCAGACCGGCTATAAGTGCTTCATATTCAGCTTCATTGTTCGTCGCCTTGTGCTCTAATCGCACGGACAGGTGTAGCCGTTCCTCTTCGGGCGAAATCAAGAGAACGCCGATTCCGCTGCCAAGCCGAGAGGATGCACCATCACGTATATCTTCCATACGCCTTCGGCCTCATCGGAATGCAATTCCGTCAGAAAATCTGCTAGGGCTTGCGCTTTGATAGCCGGCCGAGGTTGATATTGTATGTCATACTCGCTCAGCTCAGTTGTCCACTTGACAAGTCGCCCTGATGCGTCTGGGTTGGTGAGCACTCGACCCAGGTTACTGTTAGTCAATACAGTAATGGGGTGTGATAAGAAATAGGGCCTGAGTCGCCGGGCAGCTAGGAACAGTATGTAGCCCAATTTTTCGAGTGTCGAATACCGACACTCGGCTCCTTTAAATAAGTGGGCAAAGAAATACACCGGCCTTTGTTCAGTTTTTTCCTGCCGGACCAACACCATGCTGCCCGAGTCAGCGGAGGTCGCCAAGTATACATATAAATTCTCCTCAGGGTCTGGTCGGGCAAGTGTTGGTAATTCTGACAAGTAAGATTTCAGCTCTTCAAAGGCCTTGTCACACTCTGCGTCCCACTGAAACTTAGTGGCCCGGCGTAGTGTCTTGAAGAATGGTAGTCCCCGTTCGGCTGATCGGGAAATGAATCTAGAGAGGGCGGTTATCCGCCCGGTCAGCCGCTGAGCTTCCCTTAGATTGCGTGGGGCCGGCATCTCTAGAATGGCTTTTACTTTGCCCGGATTAGCTTCTATTCCTCGCTCAGTGACAATGTAGCCGAGGAACTTCCCACTCCGTGCCCCGAATAGACATTTGGCCGGGTTAAGCTTCAGGCCAAACCGCCGCAGAGTTTGGCAGGTCTCTTCAATATCGGGGATTAGCTCTTCCGCCCGGGCAGTCTTGATAAGAATATCGTCGACGTATACTTCGACGTTACGCCCATTTGTGACCTGAACACCTTGTTCATCATCCTTTGGTAGGTGGCACCAGCATTCTTGAGGCCGAACGGCATGACGGTGTAGCAGTAGGTGCCGTCAGCCGTGACAAAGCTAACCTTCTCCTGGTCAGCAACCGCCAGCGGGACTTGGTGGTATCCCTGGTACGCATCCAGCATTGATATGAACTCGCTGCCTGCCGTTGAGTCCACCATTTGATCTATCCGTGGAAGTGGGTAGCAGTCTTTTGGGCATGCGCGATTGAGATCTCGGAAATCAATGCATACTCGCCACTTGTCGTTGGGTTTGGCTACCAGCACCACATTGGCTAACCAGGCCGGGAACTGGACCTCCCGGATGTGTCCGGCCTCCAATAGTCTTTCGACTTCCGCCCGGATGACTTGGTTCTGCGCGGCGCTGCGATCTCTTTTCCTTTGCTTTACTGGCCGCGCATTCGGGTAAATATGGAGCTGATGTTCCGCAACTTCTGGTCGGACCCCCTTCAAATCTTTCGGCGACCAGGCGAACACATCCTGATTTCGGACGAGGGCTTCGATCAGCGATTGTTTCAGCTCCTCGGGAAGTCCTGCAGCAATTTGTACTTTGGACTCACCCCGATCGGGCAGAAGTTGTACCTCTTCCTTGTCCTCCTGCAGTTCCGCCCAAGGGGATGCCTCCACCACGTTACAGCCGCTATCTGCCCGCCTGGCCTTCTGACCTCCCGATCGGACGTCATCAGCATAGCAGCGCCGGGCCACGATCTGATTGCCTTCACCTCGCCGACCCTGTCGCCGACCGGAAACTTCACCTTGAGGTAGTAGGTGGAGACTACCGCTTTAAATTCATTGAGTGCCGGTCGACCGAGTATGGCGTTGTAGGCTGCCGGCGCATCCACAATCAGAAACGTGGTCAAACGGGTCCTCTTGAGTGGCTCCTCTCCAAGTGAGACGGCCAGTCGTATTTGTCCGATCGGCTGCACTTCGTTCCCCGTGAATCCGAACAGGGGCGTAGCCACCAACTCCAGCTGCGACATTTCAATTTGTAGCTGATCGAAAGCTCGTTTATATAAAATGTTTACCGAGCTGCCGGTGTCCACAATGGTGCGGTGGACTTCGTAATTGGCGATGACAGCCGAAATGACCAACGGGTCGTCGTGTGGCACCTCCAATCCTTGCAAATCCTGCGGCCCCCAGCTGATTTGGGGCCCTTGAGCTTGAGAGGTGCTGACCCCGACTTGGTGAATTTCCAGCCGGCGCACCTGTGTCTTTCGGGCCCGATTGGAGTCTCCTCCGGTAGGCCCACCGGAAATCACATTGACGCCCCCTCGGACGGCGTTCTGGTGATTCGCCTGATCTTCGTCAATCTCCCCCGCCTCTTCCTGCTCGGGCTGAGGAAATAATTGCCGGGCGGCGGGGGTATCTCGACCTTGTCCTTGTTGGGCTGTGGCTCCATAACCACGCCCGCGCCCCTGTGGGGTTTGTCTTCCTTGACCCCTGCCGCGTGGGGTCCTTGCTCTAGCGCCTGCTCGGCAGTCTTCAGTGTTGTGCGTGTTGCATTGGTGAAACGCACAATACGGTGCCCATCTGTTGGGCCAATTCCCTTGTGCTACTTGCACTTGTTGGGGTCTCATTCCCGGGCGATCGGCCGGTCGGGGACTGCGAATCGGTCCCCCTGGTGATCTGTGATGTTGAGGTGCGGGCTGTGGGTTAACCGCAACTTCCTTCCTCCGGGCGGCTTGCGCCTCCTCTACATTGATATACTTGACAGCCTTCCCGAGCAGGCTGTCGAAGTCCTTCGGTGGCTTCCTGATCAGGGATCGGAAGAAATCTCCCTCCTGGAGCCCTTGCGAGAATGCGGTGACCAATACTTCTGGCGTTGTATTGGGCACCTCTATAGCTATTCCGTTGAACCTCCGGATATAGTCCCGGAGTGATTCTTTCGGACCTTGCCTCAGAGCAAACAAATTGAGGCTGGTCTTATGGTGCCTTCGGCTGCTTGCGAAATGCTGCAGAAACAGCCGCTTCACTTCTGCGAAACTCCCGACTGATCCTCCCGGGAGTCCGTCGAACCACCGCTGAGCCTGCCCAGAGAGGGTTGTCAGGAAAGCGCGGCATTTGACGCCCTCCGGGTATTGATGCAACAGGGCGGCGCTTTCGAATTTCATAACATGCTCTTCGGGGTCACTGGCCCCCGAGTACTCAGGCATGGTGAAGAACCGCAGATGCTTAGGAACAGGATCTTCAAGAATTTGGGGAGAGAATGGGCTATGAGCCGGGTAAGCCGAAGCGGGGTCGGCTAAACCTTTCCCTTTGTCCGGCCGCGTCTGAGGCGCCAGGCTGGTTGCTGAAACTTCGGTCGGGGCCGAGTGGACCGCGTTCCGGAAAAGTGCTCGGGGAAATGTAGGAACGAAGGGGTCGGGCTGAGCAGCCATACCTTCCGAGTTTCCCCGCGTAGAATGCCCGGGGAGTCGGGCTCCTTGACTGCCAATTAGCGGGTGAGATTGTTGCGCTTTCTGTGTCCGAGCAGCCATCAGCATTTCATATTCTTCAGGCGTAAGTGTAACCGTCAGTGGATTAGGGTTTTCCATCCTCCGCTCTCGATCAGGCGGAATGCCCTCCTTCTAGCGCCAAATTTGATCCTGTCGCCGAGCGGGGTGGGTCCGCAACCGGATGACGGTGTAGGGATGGATGACGTGTGCGCTGACGGGCTGCCTTCGCTCAGAACGACTCAGCGAATGGGGATGCCCTCCGATCGGGCAGAAGCGGATGTTGCCTGGTACGCCTTTGGCCAGATGGATGATGCAACCGCCGAGTGGGATTCCCGACTGTCCGAGTGAGGATGATGTCGTTGTCGAGTGGAACTTCGGCCGGATGACCTGAGCCTGCTGAAGGAAAGGACCGTTAGCAACCTAGCCGGGAAGCGTCCCGGCAAGGCCCTCCGACGGTCAAGTCAGTACTCCGGTGAACAAGCAAAATAGAGGAGCACTGTAGACGAGAAGCTTCGCGCGCGTACCTGATAATGAGGAGGGGAGGGGCTTATATAGCCGGGGGAAAGGACCAAGTCTGACCTGTGTCAGGATTCTCTGACCTGGTCGAGGGATATTCCCTGACTGTCTGCCGGGTGTCAGGATTCTCTGACGGAGTCAGGGAATATTCTGTGATTGTGTCGACTTGTAGCCAGCATTCCTTGTCTTATACTGTTTGTCCTATGTGAGGACAGAGACAGGTTCTTGTACATCCCCGACCGGCGCCGCCTGGCACCAACGGCCCGACAGGGCGGCGTGCCAGGGAGCGTCAGGTCACACGAGTGGTGACAGCCTGTTATCTGCAGCTGGTGCGGATGTTTTGTCGTTATCCTCGGGCGGTTTCGGGGGAGTGCCCGAGTGAGCGACAGGCGGGGATGCCCGGCTGGATGTCCGGTATGGACCTGAAGGATTACCGGGCGGATTCACCCGGATGATTAGGCGTGTGGCCTTTATATGGCCGGGCGGCAATACCCGGGCGAGGGGATGTAGAGACCGGGCGGAAGTACCCGGATAAGCGAGGCATAATAACCTTATGATGGCAGACCGGGACTGACTGGCCGGCTGAGCCCTGGCATTTATTCTGCCCGGGCGCTTGAGTCCGACCGGCCGGCAGAAATCTAAGACCGGCTAGTGTGTTTATCAGGCTGGCTATCCGTACAATGACATGGACCCAGAAGTTGGCCAGGCTGTTTGCCATGCGGGCTGTCCGTACGGTGACAAAGATAGGGCGGGATCAATTATAATTCAAAAGGAAAATTTAAACTCAAGAGAAAATTTTTTTTGACTTAAATATAACTTAATTTTTAAATCTTAAAATATTAAATATTAAATATATATAATATATCTCATGAATATATAATTTTTTTATTTTGAACATTATAACCCAAGAGTAAAACATATATCTTAGAGAAATTTTTTTATTAACTTTTCGCTATAACTCAATTCCTAAATTCTAAAATTTTAAATCTTAAATATACCTACTAAAAAAAATTCTGTTCCAATCAGGACATAAACCCAAGCCGCCTTAGATTGTCTTGTCGTAGACGGGCGTGGAGCGGACAGACCTTAAAAATGATTGAGATGGCTCTGAGAGCTATGATTTGGGCGGACTTTGAAAATAGTTGAGATGACTCTGATAGCTATGATTTTATAAAAAATGATTAACGATGTTTTTTCAACTTCGGACGACCGGTTTGGTCCCATAAAAATTTTTTACCGGTTGTCAGGGTAAATCTGGAAGCGCTCGCAGTGGACGATCTAGAAGTCCAACATCTTAAGGTTTACGTCTCATTTGAAGAAAATAGCTATGATTTTATAGCTCATATAATTCATACCTAACGGATTTAAAAATATTTACATTGAAACATTAGTAATTTCGTATCTGCTATAATTATTATAGCAATTATATGATCTTAATCATTATAATCAATTCAATGAATACAAGATTTAATACATACAATAAAAATAATATTTTAAGGGGCAATTGGATAATTATACTTAAATTACTGATGGTATGGGATGTCTTTTTAATTAAAAATTAAAAGAAAAACCTTGATTTTTTAAAAAAAGCGTTATCCAATATATATTTTACATTTTTACATTAATTTAATAATATTGTTTAATAATCATTTCCTAGCCAAGTTCAAATCCTATCCCTAAATCTTCTTTCTCTTGCGTCCCACGAGCGATGACGATGATCAATAATTTTTTGGATCATCGATCGAAAACCACTGATGGTCTTCAGCCACCATCATGAATCAAATTATATCTTGGGAGAATAATAAATTTATCGGGAATCACCGCAATTACGATCTCATCGTATTCATATTGAATCCGGGGATATTACAATTGCAACGATATCTGATCGGTTCATCGTATCTCCAAGGTATAAATCCGGAGATATTACAATTGCAACGATCTCTGATAGGTTCACCGTATCTCCAAGATATAATTTAATTTGGAGCGATAATAAAAAATCGTCGATAATACTCGATCAACCATCGAACAAATTGTTGATGATCGTCGATGACTATGAGACACAGAGAAAGAGAGAATTTGGGATAAATGATACCATCTGTCATAGCAATAGTCACGGAGGCAACCTGTGGTACCTTCACCTGTAATAAAAGCATCTTGAAGATGGCTTGTGTGTAAAGAAACTTTTAAACACGCTTTGCAATTAAATAATGTTTGGTGGACGACAATCAATTTCATAATATAATTAAAATTATGTTGTGAGATTGATTATTTTATTTTATATAATTTTAAAATTACAATACAATATAATTTTAATTAAAAATTTATAATTTAGATTAAAAATGAATAACATATAATTTAATGTGAATTAGATTACAAATTTAATTATATTATCCTAATCTCAGGTGTTCGCATACCGCGCCGCGTTAGGGAACTCTGTCTTCCTGTTTAGGCCAGGCAATTTGCACGATCGCCGGGCCAGGAATTGTTTGTACCTAAGCCCATTAATAGTCGCTTAATAGATAAATGTTAAGTTGAAAAACCTCTAACACAAATCGAACGATTAAAAAGTCTATTCTTCGTCCGCAGTTATGGTGGAGCGGTAGGTATCTCTGTAATTTCATAAATATTTATGATGTAATTTTTAATTATAATATATTAAAATACATTGAGCAACTTTATATTTTTAACTCGTCGTTGTTAGTTGTATTGGTATGGAATTGAATCTGCCTATAGCTCATTTTGGCCTTATAATTTTACTACTAAATCGTAATAGATACTAATAAGAGCATTTACAATGGCTCGTTCGTTAATCGAGCATTATAACGCTCGATTAACGAACCGACCGCGTTAAAACTATAGTGGGGAGCGCGTTAAGAGCTGACGCGGACAGATGTTTGAACGCGTTCATCCGCGTATGACATGGTATCCTGATCGGTCTGATGACCGATTAGGCTCCTGCCTGACCGATCAGGCAGACCGATCAGGCAGGCAGGCAGCTTGCTGCCTGCTTGCAATTAAAAAAAATATTTTCAATTTCATTTTTAATTAATTTCAATTTCAATTAATAATAAATATATTTAAAATTATTATTATTATTTATTTTAATTAATAATTATTTAAATTAGTAAATATAGTTGAAAATAAAAAATATATATATGTATGAGATTGAATATGTGAGAGAATTAATATGTGAGAGAATGAGTATGTGGCATGTGGACCCCACAAATAATAGGGATTGAGAGTTAAACGAATGTGAGAGAATGAAGATGTTAATGTTAATGTGTATGTGACATATGAGTCCTATACTTTTTGAAGAGGTGGTAGGTGTTATAACGTTAAAAGTGTTAAACGGTTGCGGATGCCCTAAGCAACTACTTTTGGTCTTCAAATTTCACTACAAATATATTGAGCAACTAATTTTGGTCCTTGAATTTCACTTCTAAACTGTAACAGATACTAATAAGTAATAATAGTACTGAACGAAACATACAATACGTACCTTAGGTAAACAAACAATGATAACGAGCACTGATAGCGTCCTCGAGCTTCCATGTAGTCTTTTCATCAGAGTGGTGCTGTCATCAGACTTTGACCAGCCTGATTATCTTGTTCCGCAACTGACACTCCTTGTGGTCCAGAATCTGCATGGGCATCTCCTCATAGGTTGTATCGGGCTAAAGTGAAACTGATACATCTGATAAAATATGAGATGAATCTGGCACATATCTCCTTAACATGGAAACATAAAATATATCGTGAACACCATCAAGAGACGGGGTAGTGCTTGACTGTAAGACATTGCTCCAATCCTCTCTAGAATCTGAAAAAAGGCCAATATATTGCAGAGTTAGTTTATCTCTGAGGTCAAACCTTTTCACCCTTTTCGTGGGGTGAAACTCATAGAAATAAATGGTCGCCTACGAAGAACTCCAGAGGGCTCCGTCTCGTATGAGTACTGCGCCTCGGATATTCTCTATGTGATGGTGCGAACTAACTCTGCCTCAAGCTGAGCACTTTGAGGTCCTAGCTAGCAACTGGGATTCCCCAACCTCCTTCTAGATGGTCGGTATCCTATAAGTCCTACCATACAACGTTTCAAATGGTGCTATCTGGATGACCGAATGATAACGGTTGTTTTAGGCGAATTCAACTAAATGTAGATGGTCCCCCCAACTACCTTTGAAATCCATAACGCACGATGTCAGTAAGTCCTCCAGAGTCTAAATGGTCTACTCTGACTGTCCATCAGTCAGGCGGTGGAATGTCGTACTGAAATAAAGTTGGGTACCTATGGTCTACTGCAAACTCTACTAGAACTGTGATGTGAACCGTGGGTCTCTATCTGAGATAATGCTCAGTGGAACACCGTACAACCTAACGATCTCTCGACAGTACAACTCTGTAAATTGGTCTAGAGAGTCAATTCTCTGGATCGCTGAGAAATGAACGAATTTGGTTAATTGATTATCAATCACCCAAATCATGTCGTGCTCTCTCCAGGTCCTTGGTAACTCTACCACAAAGGCCATGATGACGTGCTCTCATTTCCATTCAGGAATGAGGATCCTCTAAAGTAACCCAGTAGGTCTTTGGTGCTTAGTTTTAACCTGCTAACATACTAGACACTTGGCTACAAAATCCATGATGACCTTCATTCCGTTCCACCAATAGGAACATCTCAAGTCTCTGTACATGCGGGTCTCTCCCAGATGAATATCAAATCGAGAGCTATGAGTCTCCTGAAGCAACACTTCCATGATGGGATGTGAGTCAGGTATGCATAATCTCCCTCGAAAGTACAGGACACCTTTAGCATCTCTGGTAAACTCGGTCTATTGTCCAGAGGCTACTCGGCTGCCGAGGAATTGTAGATGTTGATCACTAGTCTAAGCCTCTCTGATCCTTTTCCTAATAGGCGACTGGGCAACCATAGTCATCAGAATATCTCTCTCAGTCTATCTCTGCTCCTTTAAGCTTAACTCTAAGAAATCTTGAACAAGCTTCGTTACCATCACTTGGTGATAAGCTAAAATTCCTCTAAACTTCCTGCATAGTGCGTCTTTCACCACATTAGCCTTCCCTGAATGGTAGCTAATAGTGCAATCACAATCCTTCAGGAACTGCATCCATCTCCTCTGTCAGATATTGAGCTCCTTCTGAATGAAGAGGTATTTGAGACTTTTATAATCCATAAAAATCTCAAAAGTAATATCATATAGATAGTGTCTCCAAATCTTCAGTGCAAAGATAATGGCGGCAAGCTCAAGATCATGCATTGAGTAGTTCTTTTCATGTTTCTCCAGCTGACGAAAAATATAATAAACTACCAAACTATACCGTATTAATATCATGTGCAAACCTTGATAGGACGCGTTGGTGTAAGAGACTCTGCCCGTCCCTAGAATTTCCTGAGTCACTTGTAAAATCATTTCTTAAAATATTAACAAATATATACCGACTCTCTTTTACTATGAAGCGCATGCTTGATGAACTGAGGGCCTTGAGCTCTGTTTTGATCTTCGATACTACTGTTATTTTGTCTAAGGAGATCGCATGAAAAACTTTCTTAATATTGAATGTCTTAGTATCAAATTAAAATTTTTCACTCGCCATTTGATCCTGTCGACAAGTGAAGATCGGTTCTCCTTCGGATGACTCGGTCTAACCAAGAAAACTCGGTCTGCTGTAGCATGGGGGGTCGGACTCGGGCTTGACCGCGGGTCAGATATCAATCACTCGGGTCGGACCGTAATGGGGCACTCAAAGTGGAGTTGATGGTTGCAAATGACATCAATCCCTTCTTTGGAGCCCCAAGGGGGGTTTATATAGGGGAGGGGAAGCTCTCTGCCTTGTCAGAGCTGTCATGTCTCATTAAGGAATGGTCAGTTGGCAGACTGAACTAATGACAGCCTTAGCTGCTCTGTGAGACTGCCACAGCCGCCTGACAGTCTGTCTAGGTTGTCCCCTCTGACCCCCATTAATGTTGGCGGCTCTGTCAGGTCATGAGTATGTCAAAAATCCTCTTCTGACAATGGGGAGATTCGGATGATGTTTACTGCTTCTGCGACCCTTCACTCACTCTAGGGTCGGCCACCCTGGGTCTGTCACTCTGGGTCGGCCACTCTGGGTGACCCCGACCGGGAGATCCCGCCTGGGAGGCCTATTGCTTACCGAACACTTATGAAGAGATCTGACAAAATGCTTCTGCTTTATCCCGACTAAACTTTCCCGACCGGTGATCCTCGACCGCTAAAGTTCTCGGCCGGGTACATCTGCTCAGGTGCCACTGATTGGGCCCCGTCTCAAGTTGCTTCGAATCCTGATCCTCTTAGCCAGATCAGTATCTAGCACACTAATCTGATACTGAACCCGACCCACTTTGTCTGACCCAGACCTAATCCGACCGGGCCCCTAATCAACTCCAAAAACTTACCTGACCGGATCACAAGCCTCCCCTTCAAGTCTAGTCGAAGGAGGCGTCAAGTCCGACTGACTAGGCTGCTTTCCCGGTCGGATAAACCCTATTTCGCACCCTTGACCCTCATTACGGCCTCAAGATCTTTATCCTTAAATGCTGAGTCCCCTGTCAAGTCAGCCATCAATGCATCTGCCACGTGTTTATCTCCCCGGATCACATATCTCCTCTTCAAGTCTAGTCAAAGGAGGCACGAGTCTGACTAACTAGACTAAATCTAGTGGTTTGACTTATTCCACCCGTACTTTCCATCCTGGAATTAGGTTGGAATGGATCTCCTTTGATGGAAGAACAACCAATCAGAAGTCACGGGTTGGATTATACTAGTTAATCAGTATTTCATCCCTCGAAATGTCGCCGCTAGAGTATTTAGTTATGTCAAGCGAGCAATTGGATCGTGTTGGACGAGTGACAAATCTGTGTATGGCAAACCACAAAGCATTTTTGCCGAACCAAGCAAATGGTTGCGGGTGCCACGCATGTGGCATAAAGCCGAGTAAATGACTAAGCAATGGCTGAGCAGGCAAGCAACTGAGTAGAGTGACTAATTGCCTTGTAAGTGGTAGAGCCAAATGACGGTGTGCCGAGCAGATGACATAGCAGAGTGGCTGAGTGCCAAGCTAAGTGGTTGAGTAGCTGAGTGCCGAGCAGAGCGGCTGAGTAGCTGAGTGCCGAGCAGAGCAGCTGAGTAGCTGAGTGCCGAGCAGAGCGGCTAGGTAGCTGAGTGCCGAGCAAAGCGGCTGAGTGTCGAGCGGAGCGGCTGAGTAGCTGAGTGCCGAGCAAAGCGGCTGAGTAACTGAGTGCCGAGCAGAGCGGCTGAGTGCCGAGCAGAGCGGCTAGGTAGCTAAGTCGTGTGAGCAATCACCTTTATAACTTGCTGAAGAGCAAGTGTCTCAATGTCGCTCGGGAGACCTTAATGGAGCGTGGGCAGCCACGTCCGGTCTGCCGCGAGGTCGATGGTTGTAGGGGAGCATGCCCATTTATAACTTGCAAAAGTAGGAGTCTGGACACCGTCTGGCTTACCCTGACCGAGCGTGGAACGTCACGCCCGACCGAGCCCGACCGAACGTGGAACGCCACGCCCGATCGGCGCCGAGTCCGGTGGGTGCGTGGGAGCATGCCCACTTATAACTTGCCTTAGCAAGAGTCTGGACACCGTCTGGCTTACCCTGACCGAGCGTGGAAAGCCCACGCCCGACCGGGCCCGACTGAACGTGGAACGCCACGCTCGATCGGCGCCGAGTCCGGTGGGTGCGTGGGAGCATGCCTGCTTATAACTTGCAAGAGCAAGAGTCTGGACACCGTCTGGCTTACCCTGACCGAGCGTGGAACGCCACGCCTGACCGGGCCCGACCGAACGTGGAACGCCACGCCCGATCGGCGCCGAGTCCGATGGGTGCGTGGGAGCATGCCCACTTATAACTTGCAAGAGCAAGTGTCTGGACACCGTCTGACTTACCCTGACCGAACGTGGAATGTCACGCCTGACCGAGCCTGACCGAACGTGGAATGCCACGCCCGATCGGCGCCGAGTCCGGTGGGTGCGTGAGAGCATGCCCACTTATAACTTGCCTTAGCAAGAGTCTGGACATTGTCTGGCTTACCCTGCCGAACGTGGAGCGCCACGCCCAACCGGGCCCGACCGGGCCCGACCGAATGTGGAGCGTCAATCCCGACCGGGCCCGACCGAACGTGGAGCGCCACGCCCGGCCGGCGCCGAGTCCGGTGGGTGCGTGGGAGCATGCCCACTTATAACCTGCAAGAGCTGTCTTTCAGATGCCTTGAGTTTCACTATCATGTTCAATTACAAGGGTCACTCAACTCAACTTTCCTTACGATATAATTTTAAATATGGTGTACTCCAAGGCCTTCTCAGCGTCTTTCCTTGGGCATCTTGCAAATAATAGGCTCCCGTCCCGAACTTCTCGATCACCAGGAAGAGTTCTCCCTATTGGGTGCTTCAGCTTGCTCACCTCCCCGACCGGTTTGACTCTCTTCCATACACGGTCGTCGACCTGGAAACTCCAAGGTATGACCTCTGGATTGTATCTTCGCTGCATCCTTTGCCGGAAAGCAGTCGTTCGGACCGATGCCCGATCCTGAATTTCCTCGATCAAATCTAGCTCTAGACGTCTCTTCGCCTGCCACAACAGCAAATTCGACCTCGTCCTCTTCGATCAGCGAGGAACTCCGACAACTCACGATCGCTGAGCCTGTGAAGGAGCAGGCTCCTTCACTGGCGGTGCCTCCAATCGTCGAGCAAGGGCTCGAGGTGTCCAGATCGGTCGAATTTCGACCCTGCCGGAAGGAAGTGCTTCGTTTGAGCTAATCATTTCCTAGTCGAGGTTGCTGACAATACTCTTTTCCACTATGATGTGAGTATATCGTCGGAATCAGTATCTAGAGTCACCAATAGGAAAATTATCTCCAAGCTTGTCAAGTTGAGCAAGGATAACACCTTGGGAATGCGAATGCCAGCATATGATGGAAGGAAGGGCCTATACACGACCAATGCTTTTTCCTTTCGAGACATCTGTCGAACCAGTACTGAGCGGGCCCTGCTAGGGTGGTCAGGAACACTCGATACTTGATACCCTCCATGTATTGATACAGCAAAGCTGTATTCTCAAACTTCATCAGATGTTTCTTTGGAGTTGTAGCTCCTTCATATTCTGGAATGGACAAGATTCGGAAATGCTTGGGGGCTGGCTCTTGCTGAACTTGTCTA
Organism: Boesenbergia rotunda; assembly: GCA_024364735.1. Lineage (NCBI taxonomy): Eukaryota > Viridiplantae > Streptophyta > Magnoliopsida > Zingiberales > Zingiberaceae > Boesenbergia > Boesenbergia rotunda. The sequence goes on along the minus strand of JAGFNQ010009147.1, from coordinate 55,668 downwards.
AAGAAGGGGAACCCGGTGTGGTCAGCTGGGGCTTGACTGATGGGGGCCTTCCCTTTGTTGATTCTGGCCTGACTAGAAGAAACTTCTTGAGGGGCAGATTGTCCAACGCCTTCTGCTGGACCGAATAACGCTTGGGGAAAGTGAGGGCTATCACCCGGGCGAGCTCCTCCTTCGGTGCCAACGTGAGCCGTTGGCTCGGTAGGGCCCTCCTGTGCCGGGCGGGCGGCCATCTTCTGCTCTGCTGCCAGCTTCTGAACTTTAGCTGCTACCAGCAAATCAAGGTCTTCTTGTGAAAGAGTAACGGTCACCCGGCTGGAGTCACTTATCTTCAACTTTCGATCAGGCTAAGTTCCCACAGACGGCGCCAAATTTGATCCTGTCGACAAGCGAAGATCGGTTCTCCTTCGGATGACTCGGTCTGACCAAGAAAACTCGGTCTGCTGTAGCATGAGGGGTTGGACTCGGGCTTAATCGTGGGTCAGATATCAATCACTCGGGTCGGACCGTAATGGGGCACTCAAAGTGGAGTTGATGGTTGCAAATGACAGCAATCCCTTCTTTGGAGCCCCAAGGGGGGTTTATATAGGGGAGGGGAAGCTCTCTGCCTTATCAGAGCTGTCATGTCTGATTAAGGAATGGTCAGTTGGCAGACTGAACTAATGGCAGCCTTAGCTGCTCTGTGAGACTGCCACAGCCGCCTGACAGTCTGTCTAGGTTGTCCCCTCTGGCCCCCATTAATGTTGGCGGCTCTGTCAGGTCATGAGTATGTCAAAAATCCTCTTCTGACAATGGGGAGATTCGGATGATCTTTACTGCTGCTGCAACCCTTCACTCACTCTAGGGTCGGCCACCCTGGGTCGGCCACCCTGAGTCTGTCACTCTGGGTCGGTTACTCTGGGTCGGCCACTCTGGGTGACCCCAATCGGGAGACCCCGCCTGGGAGGCCTATTGCTTACCGAACACTCATGAAGAGATCTGACAAAACGCTTCTGCTTTATCCCGACTAAACTTTCCCGACCGGTGATCCCCGACCGCTAAAGTTCTCGGCTGGGTACATCTGCTCGGGTGCCACTGATTGGGCCCCGTCTCAAGTTGCTTCGAATCCTGATCATCTTAGCCAGATCAGTATCTAGCACACTAATCCGATACTGAACCCGACCCACTTTGTCTGATCCAGACCCAATCCGATCGAGCCCCTAATCAACTCCAAAAACTTACCCGACCGGATCACCATCAGATTAAATCATAACAGTGTTGGTAATGGACAACTCATTAGTTCAGTAATTTTAATAAATCGTTTATTAAGAAAAAATCATTCTTTAACGCAGATAGAGACTATGAGCTTACGTACAATGGGAAAGGTACGGGCGCAAGAAGCCAAAACTATTGAACTACTAGTTGAAGACCCGCGGGAAACACGGAATTCAATTATGAAAACTACAAATTCATCAAGTCATGACAACCTTTTAGAATGTCCCTGAGCTTTAAGTTTTTTTAGTGAATTTGTCTGATAATTTATTAGGAGTTTCACCAATTATGTCATTTTTGTCTATTTTGATAATTTGGATATGTAACTTTTCTAACGGATTAATTTTAAAGACAAGCAATTTGGACTTACAAAAAGTTCTCAAAATTACTAGGATAAATAAAAAAATACTCGCAAAGTTCATTCAAACGGCCAACATTGTTATTACCACCGTTTCACTTGAAATTTTTTCCTCCTATATTATGTCTTATTTGGATATGTCGTTTTGTTTTGGAATCAGGATAAAGTTGACTAAGCTTCATTTGCAAGTAAAAAAAAAACATAGATAAGTAAACAAATCCAATAACAAAAACAAAATCAGTTTCCCATCACAGTCTCTCCACTAAATATCAACGCAACTTTATATGAAATAAATTAACATCGATGTAATCGGGAAAAAAATGCATGAAATATTAAAGCATACCTTGACCCAAAATGATCTGATTTAAAAAATATGTTGTTGGATACCATGTGAATGGAAAGGGAGGTGGTGAAATTTTAGTCCCACATTGGGATTTTCTAGTGAGTAGAAAGTGAGATGGAGAATAAAAAGACTCCTTTGTGAGTGAGGCTTTAGTCCCACATTGAGAGTTTTAAGGTAAAATGGTTGATTTATATTTTTCACAAACGTGTTAGTTGTGAACAAATGCTAGGAGAGAGGCTCTCTCACATGTGTGGGTGCGCAGGGGGTGCAAATCCTGGGCCTAGATTTGTACTGAACCAAGTGAACTCTTGTGCGTGCACGACCTGCGCGCGTCGAATGTTCGACCGGTCAGGACAAAATTTGTCCAAGCAAATGAACTAATTTTTTTTTGCTCGGATGTAACTGATGCATTAATTTTGATTAATGCGAGATCAGTTACCCCCAGCAAGGGATAAAAAACCTCAGGCCTTGAAAATTAGGACGGCGAATGGATCCGCCGTTTTCGATCCATCTAGTCCGTAGCAAACGGCTACGGTAAAGACACCACAAATCCGTTGATGGCTGAGGCTTTGCCAAAAAGCCTAAAAAGTTGAATAGATCCACCATAAGTCTATTTAGTCCGCAGTAACGGCTACGATAAAGACATTTTAAATCCGTTTTTGGCTGGTCACTTGCCCAAAGTGAACATCGGGTGCGAAATTCTATTTTGGCTTTTCTAAGATAACAGATTGCAAACTCACGGCCCCATTCTGCAGCCGTGGCGGATGGATGTTAATGCATACTGCGAAATTCTGATTGATGTTCTATGGCGATTACTTCAAGGGATCTGAAAAACTACTAAAGACCAAAAGAAAGCTTGTCCTAAAGATGTTGCTAGCATTTGTCTTTTGTCTTGAGTTAATAAGAAGTAGGCTGATAACTGTATAGCAATCATCAAATCAGTTGTTTCTTTTTACCACTTATTTTGCATATATGTAAATTCAGTCAAAGCCGTTATACTTCCATATTAGAAGGTTTAAGACTGATCCCCCTTCTAATATGGTTTTCTCTTTCAGGAATAAAGTGATTTTTTTCCTAAAAAAAAAACCCCAGACGTTTAGATCTGGCCGATTAATTGGCAGTAAATGACGATTAATTCGTCATTGAATACTGCGGGGGTCTGAGCCTATATTAAGGGGCTGATCGAGAGCAACGAGTGCTCCGTTGTGCCCGTGGTCTGCTGTTGTATCCTGAGAGACAGAAGTCCATCTGAGCCTCGAAGCACCGTCAGAGGATGGCGAATTTGTTTCAAGGAAACTACGCTGCGCAGGCCTCAGCAAATTCCTGGTCGGTCGGGAGACGCCCGATTACTGCTCGGAAACTCGGGAGCTTCACTCGGGAGCTCGGGAGATACTGCTCAGGAGCTCGGCTCGGGAGCTCGTGAGACACTGCTTGGGTCAGGAGCGTCAGTGGGGAGCTCGGGAAACTCACTCGGGAGTTTCAGTCGGGAGCTCGGGAGGCACTGTTCAGGAGCTCGGGACCCTGGTCGGGAGCTCGGAAGACACTGCTCGGGAGACTGGGCCACTCAATAGATAAGTTGGAATTATTATTGTAATTTCAATTTATTATAAATTCTTCGAATTTCCTCCAACATATGTAATATCAACAGACCAGTAATATGTTACTACTAATATTTACGGAGTAAATACAGTACTGGTTTCAGGTATTTATTTATTTATTTTAATTTCAAAATCTACATCGATCAATACTTAGATAAATCTTTTAAGATGTAACAATTCAAACATAAAAATATTAAAAATACTAAAAGATCTACTATGTAGTCAAGACATGCTCCAATGTTTAGTAAAGACTCATCATCTCCTCGAAGATTAATTATCTCTAATAACAAAAATTATATATAATAAAATTAATCATGACAAAAAAAAACATTAGACAAACTATCCCGATAGAAATTTGAAGGGAGAAAAGATCCAATTTCTTATTATTGTGAGGGAAAAGTTATTCATAACATCACACGTACAGCACATGCATGCAACAGCTCATAATTCATAAACAATGGAATTATCATCGACAAATGCGAGAGTCTAAAATGAATGGATCAAATATCGTAGGTAGCTTAAACCCTAATCGCTTGTTGGTCGGCTTCAGTGTACCGTGAAGCATAGAACCTAGCGATGAAATCCGAAGCCTTGTTATCTACGTCCGGTTCGCTGAACCAGAAGTAGCCTGATCTGTCATCGTCGTCGCTTGGCCGGATCTTCCTCGCGTGCCGGGGCTCCCAATCCACCTCCCTCTCTCTCACACGCGACGTCCCGAAGCATGCACAGGACTGTTTCCCGCCCATGTATCTGCACACTGGCTAGCTAATAGTATCTCTGCTATATTCAGACTCTCTCCCTCAATTTATAGAGCCATGATCTTCTACCATGATCGTCTAATGTGCTCTGGTGGCCTATTAAAACAGGTCGTGGCCGCTTTGATGATGATTGAGGTTTCGAAGTTTGAGTGTTTCTTATGGCGTGCATGCGTGCATGCAGATAATATTATAATGCTGTTCCAGCTTTAATTTATATGCGTTATCAGGGACTGATCGGTCACCAATGTGGCTTGTGGAGCTGTTGGGTTCACCAGAAGCATCTTTGCCTATTGCATGCAAGCTGTGTTCCTCTATCTTTCTTTAATAAATTAAGTTTGGGGAGCAGAGATAGCACAGTAGGTGAATGAATGCATTGCGGCAATTAGCTAGTGTGAAGGAAATCTCAGCCAGCCGGGGATATCTATCTGCTTTTGCTTTGGCTATTATTGAAACAATTCGCAGTCACTAGTTTATTGGTCTGGTTAATCACTTTCATTAGAAAATTAGCCTCGCAGAGCCTTAGTCATTAAGTGTGTGTTAAAGTTAGGGGAGATGCTTATGATTAGTGTTAATTATGCGCCGTGATTTGACGTACAAAAAGGCACTCGATCGGGTCAGTTCAACAATGATTATGGCCGGACGGACCGTAAAGAGAGCCTGCAGTGCGGTTGGATAGGATCACTTTTCAAAAATTTGTATGTTTTAATGTATTGCAAGGCCATGGCAAGCTGCAGCCAGGCTCCATGCCATGCCTGACACAGCCCGGCACTCAAATAGCAGTTCAAAGCAAGGGCGGAGCCATGTTCAAAGTTACCAGGGCTTATCGTTGGGTAATACTGTTGGAGATAATAAAATAAATTAAAATTATATAATTTAATTTCAACTGCTGAGTAATCTGAATGAATAATTTCATACTGTCAAACAAGAAAAGAGTCGTTCGAAATAGTTGAGTTGGTTGAAAATATCTGAACTGCTTTGTATGCCAGAATGCATACTCTCAAGTCCAGAGTCTAAGTTGCAAACTCCCAACCTGAAATTGTCGAGTTGAGAGTCCCGAGCTGCAAACTCCCAAGATGCAGAAAAGTTGCAGACTTCAAGCGCAGACTCTCAACCCGAGTCTCCCGAGCTAAAGACTCCCGAGCTGTAGATTCCCAAGTTGCAGAGTCTAAGTTGTAGACTCCTGACATGAGACTCCCGATCTGAGACTCCCAAGCTGCAGACTCTCAAGTTGCAGAGTTTAAGTTGCAAACTCCAAGTGCAGACTCTCAAATTGCAGAGTTTAAGTTGCAAACTCCAAGTGCAGACTCTCGACCTAGAGAGGAAGAGAGTTGCTGAGCCCTGTGTAATGTAGTTTCCTCCGAGCTGCAGACTCCCAAGTTGCAGAGTCTAAGTTGCAAACTCCCGACTTGAGACTCCCAAGCTGGAAAGGCAGAAAGAGTTGTTGAGGCCTACGTAATGCAGTTTCCTTAAAACAGATTCGTTATCCTCTGGTTGTGCTTCGAGATTATAATGAACGTGCGTTTCCCAAGATACAACAACGAAACATGTTAAATACTGAAATTTAGAGAGCTAAAGTGATTAAAAACTGAAACATAGGGGTGTGGCTAGAATTAACTAAACTAGAAGGGTCTTTTTATAAAATGTCAATACTAATATATTGCCCTAATTTTTCATTTTCGATTTCTTCTCTCGTTTCTCCCTGACGCCGACACCGAACGCATGTGAGCAGTTCTCCTCTACGTCGCAACCTTCCTCTTTTTTTTTCTCATCGTCCGACGCCAACCTTTTCCCCTCTCATCGCAAGCAGGGCCTAAAGTCAAATGACTTCAGGCCTTGCATCTGACTTCCAGCCCTCCTAGGGTGACTTCAGGCCCTACATTTGAATATGAAATCATGTGTTTTGATAGGTTTTTTATATATTAATATATTTATTAAATATTATTTAATATATTAATTTATATTAATCAAATATAAAAAAAATCATCTCATTATATTTTTCAAATCATGTTGGAAGAGATATTTCTTTTAACTGAAATATTTTTTCTTTCTTTACCTTATATTTTTTAGCCGATTCCCATAATATATTATTTTAAAATGAAAAGTCTGAAAAAACAAGTTCAGATGTCTCGAGATTCATTACTGAGAAAGAGAAAGAGAAAGACAATACTTGACGGGAGGGGTATAAGAGGGCGTTCACTAAAATGGATGCGCCCTTTGGTAAAAATGAAACCCTGATACGCCTTTTGGTAAATATCAATTCTCAGGTGCGCCCTTTGCTAAAAAACCGAAGTTACATTGTTTATGGTGTAACCCTTTAATCTTGAAACTCTGTCCAAGAGCTTTGGATGTTGTAGTTAGAGTTTATCTTAATTATGTGTAGTTTTTCGTTTGGCTAGTTTATCAATTGTATAAATAGCTTAACTCTAATCTTAAGACAGGATCTTGAACATTTACTTGTGTATAGTCGCAGGGTTCTTTCGGACGCATTCTACAATTAAGGCGGGTACTTGTCTTTTGTATCCTGTAGTTTATTGAACTTAAATGCATTACATATTTTGTTTCTGAATAGGACTACTTTATCTTATCTTTGTTTTTGATATCATCATTTGATAATTTCTTTGCTTGATCTTTGAGTTAATTAAATTTATGTACATACAATCTCACTTGTCGATTTTCTGATCTGTAAAGTACCGCTTATATGCGAGTATTTAGGAATAATCATTAAACACAACTAGGGTTTGGTTGACATTAAATATAACCCAGTAGATTAGTTGCATATTTACTAATTCTGGTATTTATTTTTTATACTGTTGTATAGTTGCGACCTGGTTGATTGTGCATATTAGTATCATGCACCATATCTGCATAATTACATGCTGACAAATATCGGCTTCTTTATGATTAAGCTCGTCGTCAGTCATTTAATTTTCTTTGCCCACTCGACCACTCATGGATAGTGGTAGTTGTCAGAGTGCGAGCAGTCGTCCTGTTGTGCCATACTCGACCACTCATGGGTAGTGGATGTTAGAGTTGTAGGAAGCAGTTGACACCCTCAGCGTTGTTTTCGAGGGATAGTAGAGCTGTTGGTGGCTCCCTTTTTTCCTGGGGTTTTGGAATAGTTGACTCCGCAACATCCTATCCACTTAACCACTAATAGTAGTGGTAATTGTTGGAGTACGTATAGTTGTCACAATCGTACTCACACGGTGTCACGCCCCGAGGAGTTGCCCGTCCGACACTGACCAGAATGCCACTCCCTCGACCAGCGGACAATGCAAAAACTTAACCCCTACGACTACCTCAGCCGATTGTACCGCTGCCTATAGGGCTGAAATAACCGTCTGAAATAAATAAAAACGAAAACGACGGCAAAAGCTGCGTATCGGTACGACTTACGACAAAACAAAATGAAACAAAAGGCCTCCATGGCACACAAAAAGTACAACTATACTGCCATGCAAGACAACCCAACAGATCACGAATACAACAGCGGAAACGAAAAGACAAAACGAACAGAAAGAGGGTACCAACATGTACCACTATCAAAATACAAGGACAACCCCGAGAATCGTCTCGAAGATACGCGAGCTAGGACAGGCTGCCGGGCACTCCAGTCGATCATCCTGAAACAAAAACAAGGAGCTAACGGGGTGAGTCCACATTACTCAGCAGATATCTTATCAGATATGCAAGATAGTCTAAGCTAGCAATAGTAGTAACAAGCTATTAAAATAACACATGTGCAGTGATAAGTACAACTAAAAGGAAGAATAGAAAACACCATACCAATGTGGCGGAGTCAACAAAACCAGGGCATAAAGGTCTCCTGCATGTGCATGTCAATCATATGCAGCATCCAAGTATAACAAGCACAGGCAAATGCAATTTATGCGTATGCACATGGTGTAATGACATGGTCACCTCTGTTGTCGGTCAGACATCGTCACCTATGTACGGGAAGAAGCTGAGCGGAGGCCACCCTCCGACGTAGAGCTGTAACTGCCGTCCGTACTCTGCCATCACTGCTCCTGAGCGATCGAGTACACGGTATGCTATCGGCGTAACACTCCTATCCCATGACCTATCCGGGGGATATCTCAACCTGGGTGTTACCTCACTGCTGAAGTAACACCTCTACCCCAGGTTATCTCTGGGGAATATCTCTATCTTAGTGTTAACACCTACCCCATGTGTATATATGGGGGAGAGACCTCTCTCTCTTATCTCCTGGTATAAGGATAACTCAAGGAGGGACCCCTGCCTGCTACTACGCTCCGATTCACTAACCCATAAGTGCATGAGCGGAGCAGCACAGAGCACACTACCCATACTCCGTCAACCACTAACCTATAAGTGGTCGTATGTGTAGGTCAGTATGACTGTCGACCTGACTCACCCACAAGGGGGCCCCTGATCGACCGTGATGCACATTGCACGATGATGCATGACACTGGTCAAACAACATCCACTATCTAGTTCACCTATATCAACATGATATGCAAGGATCATAGATAATGCACCATAGCCTAAGTCCTAAAGGTATAGGTATCACATGCCAGGTCTAGCATAAATAATCTCAGCAAAACAACCAGAAGAGGTATAGAACAATCTATTACTCTATTGCTAAACAAAGCATATCAAGCATATAAACTATGACTAATCCAGAAGATAAGTCAGAGGTACCCGTCTTAATACGAAGAAGTCCGACCGAAGATAACCCCCTGTCCAATATAAAATCCGCGACAAGTGAATCAACTCAATGACCTACATCAAAACATATAACACTTAGCTAATTATATAATTTATTAAATGACCTAACCCAATCAACTAAAATTGGGTTTAGATTAGGTCTAACCTAAACTTAACCCAATCAACCAAACCTAATCAATTACACCAAATAACCCCAACCGAAACCACATTAAAACTCCTCCACCTGATCACTCACGCACTCAATCACACTAACAGAAGGGGTTCACAACAACAGGAAAAAAAACACAAGACAACTTTAACAACACAGCTCATCAACCACCTACACAACCATCAGATCAAAACCAACAACCCTAATTTGCATCAACTATTTCCAGAGAACATGGTAGAGAACAAAACCAGAATAGAGCAAAAACAACAAGAATAAACTAGCTAGAACCTAACCTACAATGATCACAAAACTCTAACCAAAATCTCCCATCCTCTCAAACAAGTACTCGGCAGCCTCAACCCTGAACCAGAACTCATCCAAAACAGAGCCCATCATCTTCTGCTTCACTCATGGCTCACAGCAGCAAGAACACAAGACCTAATTCGAAGGGAAAATCACCAACGAATCCAATGCTCAAATCAACAGCAGAAAGCTAGAACAAGAACAAACCTCAGCCAAAACCTAGCAAGCTTACTATGCAGATCATTCATCCCAAACTTGAACAGGGAAGAAAAAACTACTCACGGTGAAAACACAATGAAACAATTTCTAACCATTAAACTTCTAATACATCAAAACTCAAACTGGAGCACACGGCCAAACTCAAAGAACCTGCAGCCCATATGAACAACAATCCAATAAGAACTAGTTCCCAATCCGATCACATCACACAGTAGGAAATCCATTTCAAATTCAAAGATTCCAAACAAAACAATCTCCAAAACTAATTCAAAATCAAACTAACCTTATCTCCTTCCTTGCTCAAGATTTGACGCGATCCAATGTCCCCACACAGTCTCCCTCTTCTCTAGCTATCCTCCTCGATCCCCTGAATCGACGCATGAACCTCGTCGCCGACTCGATCGCTCGAAGAGGAAGGATCCCGAGGAGGAAGAGGGTCGGATCCGACAAAGATCGCAAAGAAAGAGGGACGCCGACTTTGGATCTCAGTCGTGCGAGAAAAAGAAATAGGCTGAGGAGATTTGGAAGGAGGAAGAAGAAGTAGATCGCGATCGTGCTCGTGATTTCACGGAGAAGACACAGCCGCTCGGCTTCAACTGTGGCTAGGGTTCGCAGAGAGAAGAAGAGAAGCAAAAAGGTGGAACCGCCATCTTAGCGACCCCCTGGCTCAAGCCCCATAGGAATCCAGAGGGAGGCCAGCCACGATTATCATTGGTGTGGTGAGGCGCCTGGGGTCGAGAGGATTAAAGCCAGTAAACCAGGGTTTTATCCCCGTGCGCAACTGGCAACCCTCGAACCTGTGACCCCGAAGCAAATGATCAAGCGCCTTACCATCCGATCCAGCCCGTGGGGGCGCAGAGAGAAGAAGAGAGGAGGAGGAGAACGTTGTCGTCGGGTGGTGGCTCGGTTTCGGGATAGGGCAGTGAGACAAGGGGAAGGTGAGGAAATAAGTGAAAGGGAATTTTGCAATCAAACCCTGGCAATTTGGTAAATTCCAAATCTGTCCCAAATTTTGGGGTTTGTCTCATTTTGCCTCCTTTAAGTTTGGTTTTTAAGTCATCCAACCCTCCATACTTTTAAGTTAGCTACAATAAGCGTTCATATCCCTAAAGTCTCGGATGTTACACTCAGCCTCACAGATGTGATGTGATGACGATTTAATTAACGTAGGAGATAATACATATTATTATATCATATATATTGATTGTATCCCCTTATATTTTCTTGAGAGGTCACTCCACTATTTGTTCAAAGTAAGCCTGCATTTTTTTTAAAAAAAATATCTGATAAGGATTTGCATTTGATTTTTTTTTTCTTTTCTTTGCAAATTGCAGATATTCGGCTTTGCGTGTTTACGATCAAGAATATTGATTTTATATTAGGTCCAGTAATAATGATTAGTTGAGCTGTCGTCCATTTCTTAAGGCATCCAAAGTCGATGGGAATTAATCCCAGAAGCAACTATGGGCTCCGATGGAAGCCAGCTGCAGATTCCGAGGGTTGACTTCCGCGGGCTGTCGCCGAGCAGCCCCGGCGGCGATCGTTGGTGCGCCGCCCGCGAGGAAGCGATGTCGGCCTTGGAGTCCTTCGGCTGCTTCGAGGCCATCTACGACGCGGTGAGCTCGGACACCAAGGATGACCTCTTCCTCAGGGCGCTGCCGGAGCTGTTCGTTCTTCCGACGGAGACCAAGATGAGGAACAAGTATTCCGGAATGCCTTTCGAAGGCTACATCGGCCAGATCCCGAACATGGCCTTCGATAGCTTGCGAATCGAGGACCCGCTCAGCCTCCGCGACGTCCAGCAGTTCAACTCCCTCATGTGGCCCGACGGCGGGAACCCCACCTTCAGGTCCCAACCTCTCCGAGTCTCCGTATTACTGTTTTTATAGTTTCAGTAGAAACGCAAATTAAATCATGACGTTTGTGCTTATTTTCAAGCAACGTAATCTGGACATTTGCTAAGCAAGTCCAGGAGTTGGAGCAAATGGTCGTGAGGATGATCCTACAAAGTATGGACGTCGAGAAGTACTATGATTCCCTTGTCGAATCACTTATCCATTCCGTTCGGATGTCAGAGTATGGCATTCCATTCGATCAGGAAACAAAACTTTCACTAAACGAGCATGTTGATCCCACCATGATCACCATAGTCACTCAGTATCTAGTAGATGGCCTGGAGGTGCTGACAAGGGACGGGAAATGGATCCGGGTGGAGTCCCAGCCGAACTGCTTCAACGTGATGCTCGGCGATTCATTTCGGGTCTGTGAATTTCATTCCGTGCACGAAACAAGAGTTCTTGTTCTTGATTCAATACATTGTAATTGTCAGGCTTGGAGCAACGGGAGGCTGCATGCTCCTCTTCACCGCGTCAGAGTTACTGGCGACCAAACAAGATACTCCTTGATTTTCGGTTGCCGGCCTAAGGATGAAATCATATTTGAAGCACCAAAAGAGCTGATCGACGAAGAGCATCCTCTGCGTTTTAGGCCTTACAAATATCCTGAATACATACGCTTCCGATACTCTGCTGAAGGAGTGAAGCTTGAAGATCCATTGCGAGCTTATCTTGGAGTTGAGGAGCAACAGGTGGATGCGCGAGTTCCTTCTGCCCAATCATAACTTGAACTTGACTTTTGTCCTAGCTTTATCCTGATATATAAAGTTCTTCATGGAGGATAGATTTATAACCGGTTATTTAGTGTCTTTTGTTCATCAAATGCTACTATTTCTGTAAGCAAGGATGAGATCCATAATATTGAGAAATTATCGATCGTGGACAAATTCCAGAGGGGTCGATAAGGGCCTCTGTGGAGCATAAAGTCTATGTACATCCAAAATGAATAAATGATTGATTACAATGCTTGATCATTGTGATGTATCTCCTTTACCGATCATATTCATCCAGACTGAGCAAGTGTGATAGTACTTCCCACGCAACCACGCTCACCAATCTGTAACACTCTTCCATTTCTTCGTTCTCTCCTGTTCAATTGCAACCTTTCTAAAAACTCTTCATGATTCGCCTTCTCATCGATCATGATACACATAACAACACTAAATGACCAGAAACTAATTACTGCATTACGATTGTTACAGAAGCGAACGACGGAGATGACGAGTCACCAAAACGCAGTCCATGGGGACGATGATGGGGAGAGGATGTCAACGCTTGTGAGATTAACACGAGCGTTAAAGTGGATGCACCGGAAGATTTTACGGTAGAGTTCTCTCCGACGCTCAAGTCAAAACTCTCTCTTTTTTGGAGGACAACGAGAAATCAAATTGCTATAATTCTGAAAAGCTTACCTCCTTTACCTGGATGCCGAGACATCTTATCTACCTGATGTCTTTATCATACGTTTCCCCACGTTCTCCTCCATGATCTTTAATCATCGGTTACTTGATAGCTATTCTCTTTTGGTAACGACTACTGTGATTATTAAAGCCTTACTTTCTGATCTCTACGTTGATATTTGGGCTCCACTCTCCCGAGTCAGTCTTGGAGTCTCATCTCCTGAGCTGACCTCGGGGCCTTCATCCGTTCTCTCGAGATAGTCTCGGGAGCTAGATTCCTGGTCTAACCTTGGGAGCTTTCTTCCATTCTCTCGAGATTGTTAAATACTAAAAATTTAAGGGGTTCAAATGGTAAATTTCAAAAATTAGGGGTCTAGTTAAAATTATCCAAACATGGAGGGCATTTTTGTAAAACTGCCAAAAATATTAAGAACCCTAAATTCCTCCCAAAAACCTACTTCCCCCATTTCGTTTTCCCTCGACGCTGACTTCTCCTCTCACGACAACCACCGACACCCCTGCCTTCTCCCTGCGTTGCACCGAACGTCACCGGCGTTCTTCTCCTTCCTCTTCGTCTTCTTCGTCCTTTTTAGTGCGCACGGACGAGACGCGGTGCCACGCCTTTTTCCTCTCACGCAAGCGAGGCGACGCCGGGGATCCACCTCAGAGAGCCCTAATTTCTTCTTCCTCCTCCTCCTCCTGTGCCGAGTTGTCAAATTAGTGGCTCCCCCTATATATCGGGGTTTTTGGAATAGTTGGCTTCCCAGCATCCCGTCTACTTAACCACATTTATCAGTGGTATTTGTTGGAGTGCGTACAGTTGTCACAGCGCTACCCACTCGGGCACACAAATGTGATGTGTTGGTGGCTTGACTGGCGTCAGGGGTGACACATGTCATTGCATCATATGCATTTTCTTGTGTTTGTTGCATTTATATGAGTTATGGTTGCTGCATTTGGTTGGCATGCATGTATGTTTGATACTATGTTATCTCATATGTTTCACGTTGTTTTATACATACTTTAATGTCCTCTATTTCCTAGAGACTGTACACCGTTGTTATCTGTTGCTTCCTATATCTTTATGATGTCATACAATTGTCTACTCATATACTCGCAGAGTCCGCCAGGACTCACCACCCCTGTCACCTATTTTTGTTTCAAGTAGCAGGTAGATGCACTACTTGGAGCCAGAAGAGGATCTAGTTGCCAGTCCCACGGTGTCGAGTAGTATGAGATTTTGTTTCCATATTTAGTTTATTTTCACAGCTATTTTATTTCTACGTTTTCGTTATTTTCTTTCAGCATTATTTCTGCTAAAAGACGTTAAAAGTTTTGCGATGTTTAAGTTATTTTATCTTTATCATTCATATTAATATAAATTGCGTAGTTATGTCTTTTTATTTCCAGGTATGATGGTTGTGCCATCTTTTATGTGAGAGAGATGTATTATTTGTCCCAACTTGTTCGCCGTACAGGGGAGATGCTGCCCGATTTTCGAGTAAGCATGTGCCTCTGGGACGTGATAGAGATAGTCTCGGGAGCCCGATTCCCGATCTGACCTCGGGGCACTAGTTCGGCGGGCCCTGCCATGTAGCTTTCCTATGCCACGTGTCCACCCTGGGTTGCTCATCCCTATCATAAGTCTCCCTCTTCATTAAGTCTAATCGAAGGAAGTGTTGCTGACTGATTAGGCTGGTGGCACGATGAGGGGAAGCGAAGTATCTGTGGGGCCCATATTACCATTCCTTCTCTCTTAACGACTTGTCAGGTCCTAAGAATCGAAACATTCGTCCCTTGGTCCAAGGCGGTCCTTTTCTTGTATGAATGTATTCGAAATGTAAGCTCCAATTTTGAATATAATATTTTTACCTTAGATCACTCTCTTGCATGAGCGTACTCCATATGTATGCTCCAATTTTAATGGAATATTTTTATCTTCTGCTTCTATATCCCATGTGATGTACATTCTGCATCTTGTTTTTTATCTCATGCATTGCCTATATGTTGTATGTTGCTCCTCAACCCTTCTCGTATAGACTTCTTTACCCGCATTAAGTCTAATGTTAAGGAGGAGACATGGACTTGGTGCGTCGTTATTTACCTGTGCTGGCAAGGACTCAACCTCTTCAACATCTCGGTCAGGCTTATATATCTTGGGTATCGCCAGCACCTCAAGATGGTATAGCCCCGGGCTGCTCCCAACCGTACTTCCTCAGTACCATGCACAAGTCTACTTATCTTGGTCAACCTCGACACCTCGAGATGTTAGAGTCTTCGGCTGCTCCCGGCCGGGCATCCTCAACACAACGGCCATCCAGGAGTAGCCGAAGACCCTGCCAACTTGAGGTGCCAAGGATACTCAGACAGGAGTAGGCGAAGATTCTACCATCTCGTGGTACCGAGAATGCCCGAGATAAGTAGATTTAGTCGTGGTGCTAAGGATGCCCGGCTAGGAGTAGCCGAAGATCCTACCATCTCGAGGTGCCGAGCATGTCCGAGATGTGTAGAGCTGGCTGTGGTGCCAAGGATAGCCGGCCAGGAGTAGGCGAAGATCCTACCATCTCTTGGTGCCGAGAATGTCCGAGATGTGTAGACCTGACTGTGGCGCTGAGGATGCCCCACCGGGAGCAGCGGAAGACTGTACCATCTCGTGGAGCCTAGGATGCCTAAGATGAGTAAACTTGGCCGTGGTGTCGAGGATGTCAGACCAAGAGTAGCCGAAGATTCTACTATCTCGAGGTGTCGAGGATGCCCGAGATGAAGAAGTAGCCTGATATATAAAGTTCTTCATGGAGGATAGATTTATAACCGTTTGTTCTGTAAGCAAGGATGAGATCCATAATATCGAGAAATTATCGATCGTGGACAAATTCCAGAGGGGTCGATAAGGGCCTCTGTGGAGCATAAAGTCTATGTACATCCAAAATGAATAAATGATTGATTACAATGCTTGATCATTGTGATGTATCTCCTTTACCGATCATATTCATCCAGACTGAGCAAGTGTGATAGTACTTCCCACGCAACCACGCTCACCAATCTGTAACAGTCATTCCATTTCTTCGTTCTCTCCTGTTCAATTGCAACCTTTCTAAAAACTCTTCTTGATTCGCCTTCTCATCGATCATGATACACATAACAACACTAAATGACAAGAAACTAATTAATGCATTCTGATAAATGCCATCACTAAATTTGGGCGGCAGTGCTCTGTCACCGGCTCCCTCCCAAAAAGTTTTTTGCTTTTATTTTATCCTAATTACTCTTGATATTCAAGCAATTTATTAAATGTTTGCATGGTTTTAGTTGGAACAGTTGATATCTCTAATTAAGAACAAGATTCGGATATCTTTTTTCTTCCCTTTCTTTTGGATATCATGAACCTTCAAAGATATTCAAAGTCTCTATAATCTACAACTAGCTAGCTGCAAATTAATCACTATATATCTAGCTATGGAAATTCAAAAAAATATTAAATTCTTTCTAACAGAAAGTCTTTCTACTTGAATTATTTGCCCACGAGATCAAAGAATTATAACAGAAAAAAGAAGACGAAAAGACCAACACTCAATGGACCATTCAAGCACATGAGCACAAATAGCAACAGAAAACTTTAATTCTACCTCTTGGTCAAGATGATAGCTTATTAATGATCATCCTTATGAGATCTAGCATTTCGTACTGGATTACCATGTTTCGATGCTAAAAAACTATTATTAAGCAAGTATAATATACTTATGCTTATTTGACTATGATTCTAACAAAATACTTATTACTGCAGGAAAGTACTATTTTAGCTGATCCCATATGAAACATCAAGTAGTCATTATTGCTTCATTTATGTGCTTCCATTACTAATATAAACATTAATAAGAAATCCATATATTCCATCGGAAGGCAGCATGGTCTTAACATGATCTTTCAGCTGCTGAAGTAGTTGTTTAACAGATGCTTTGCTTTCCAGATCTTCAAATTTACAGTAGAAAGTCAGCAAAAAGTGTTACAGAGGCCTCAACCAGACAGAAATATTGAACTGGAGTTGTTATATACTTACTGTAATTTCATGTCAAGTTCTACAGCTTGTAAAAGCACAACACATGAGTAAGAGCCATGATGGTCCTCTCTTCATCACCTCATGAGTTCATGAGATCAAGTCTCATGGTGGGAGGAAGTGATAACAATACACGGAACCATATATATTAGCCGTACTAATTGATCAAATGATGAATGCTTTGTTGTTGCTGTTGACCATGGAGTCTGCCATCTTGAGGTTCTTGACTATCAGCTTCTGAGCCCTCCTGCTTCTGATCTCCACCCTCATGCTCTCTGTCTTGTCCATTTTATCATAGATTGGCCTCTTATTCCGCTTCAGGGACTTGATCTTTGATTTGAGGCTGCCAACAAGCCTCTCTAATTGCTGGCTCATCATCACCATCTTCTCAGCTCTACCTTCTGTCGACATCAAGGTTCAAAACAAATTAAAAAAAAAACACAAATATGTAAATGAGAGAGAGAGAGAGAGAGAGACGCCTGAAGCAAGGAGCAGGAAGAGAAGAGAAAGGAGAGGATGAAGGCCACAGATTGGTGTTGCTGTTATGTACAAGTGCGTGGCTTGTGATGATACTACCCATCCTCTCTTATAAATTAATTTGGCCTCCTCAGTTTCACTTTGTGGTTGTTAATTTAAGCACTAAAAGTAGAGATCTTGAGGTGTATCATCCTTTCTTCTGCTTTTTAAAGGAAAAATGTGTTCGGTGGAAGAATTCAATTTTAGCTAGGATTTCTCTTCGTCCTTTGGTCATGACTTGAATGCACACAGTGAAAGAATTTAATCGTCCCATATGATGAGCTGATAGTTAGTGTGTGGATATTTTATCATGAAATTTAGAAGTTAAAATCTGACAAAATCAATGTACCTGTCCTCTCACGTACTAGCCACAGTATCCGGACTAATAGTCTCTGTGATTTATCTCATCCATGTTGACCCTGAAACGAACTGACGAAAGTGCTGGAGGTAAAAAAATCGTCTTTTCCATCCATCACAGTGAAAGAATTTCACCCCCAAGTACTTGAATTGATGTATCAGGATCAGTTAACCTACTCTTATGTCATAGTTAATGTGAAAAATAAAGAGAGAAAAAAATAAAATTTAATCATCCTATTCAAGACATGTGTGTTAAAAAAATAAAAAATTATTATTAGAAAATAAAAAATTCACTCCTGATTGTTCTAATTTAAATTCGCGCCGGTTAGTTTAGCTCTCAACGTCCCATTAATCTATCTCAAGGTCGATATAGAAGAGATAAATCATAAGAGTTACTAGCTTGAATACCATGACTAATGCGTGGATAGAGTGAGCATATTAACTTTGTCAGATTTTGATCTTCAAATTTTATGTTGATAATATTCACGTATGAATCATCAGTGTATCCCGTAAAGACAAATTCACCCCTGGTCAGCGGTTACTGAGTGAGTTGGGCGAATAAGAAGGACGAATAATATTAGGTTTTCACAGAATTGCTGCCAGGATATGGAAGAGAAAACGTAAGATTGTAACAATGGAATTTTATAAATTCTGATAACCCGTTCGACTATGTCACGGGGACAAACAACAACAGTGGACTAGTTGTATGGAGCGTGGTTCTCCTAATTAAGGTTGGACCTTTTCCAACGCAGGCTTACTTTTGAGACCATATGCAATATGATGTACTTAAAAAACAAAAATTTAGTAGTAAAAAGTGATAATTTTCATGTTAAATATTTTTCACTTTGTACATAAGTTATATGAAGAAAATTAAATAAATTATGAGGTCAGTTTATAGTCGACCTATCTAAGTGGTTAGAAGGTAGGAGAAATTTTTTCCTCTAAAGATATACAACCATTAAAAATTTATCTTTTATTTCATTATAATAAATCTATTATCCTTAAAGTCAATTGTGCAAAAGGCAAAATCGCTCGCCCCCGAAGGAGCTAAATCACTGTCCCTGGAGTAATTAGTGCACAGTTGGGTCAAGAATTGATACACCAAATGTCCAGAGTTTTAATCCAGTGCGCCTCGCGCGACTCGAACCCAGGTTCTCTTATGCAACACCCCCATGCACTAACCACTCCGATATCATACGAGGATGCTAACACTGCGTTTGAAAACTTATAAAATTCAATTCTATCAAGAAATTAATTTGAATTTCATGATTTGAAAGCAAGTTAAGTGAAGAAATTGAATTTTCATAAGAATTAAAATTTAAAAAAAACTAAAAAAATTAAAATCAAATCCAAATGGATGTGATTTGATATGAGAATTGAATTCTAACCAATACAAATATTAAAATAATCTTAAAAAATATAATATTTTAGTAAAAATAATCAAAGTCATTAATTCAAATAAAGAAAATGAATTCAATTTTTTTTTATTTGTCAACTCATTCCAAATATAAAAATTCAATTCAAATTTTAATAAAATTCAATTAAATTCAATCCCATTCTATATTCTATCTATGGAAAGTTTCCAAACACCAAAGGATTGTGATGCTATGGCCGGTGCTATAAGTTACAGTTCATTGCACTTTTTTTAGGTCACATACAATTTACTATAAATTTGATGATCAAATCAGGAGAATGGTAGGTTGCGGGTATTGTTAAAATATATCTATACGTGATTAATTCATGCATGACGACAGGGTAGTTCACAGTGGTGCCGCTACGTCTGCGACATGGCTTTGCATCTCGCGGGTCCATCGGAAATTCGGAATTATTGAGCTGCCTTTAAACAAGTTAATTTTTTTATTCAAAATTTAAAATAAAAAATTTATTTTATTAAATTTTGATATCCATTTTTTATTACAAAATATATCAACTTTTCTATAATTTATTATAATTTTTTTGGTAAAATATCTTTAGTCCTTATATTTTATATCAAGTAGCAATTTACCCTCCTTATTTAAAAAATAACATTCAATCTCTTTGATGTCAAATGTGAGAAAATTTATAAAAAATAATTGTGCCCTTATCATTTTAATCAATTTTTGATAATAATATCAAAAAGGAAAAAATATATTGAATTGACCATTATATCCTTAAGTAAAAATCCTTATAAAATCATGCATATACTAGCATAAATAATAAAAAACAGCAACTCTGAAAGGGAAAACCAACCAAAATTCATTCAAACACTCTCGCCAAATCAAAAAAGAGCCAGGATTTTAAATTAATGAACTAAAATCAAATGAAAATAGAACAAAGTTAATCATTAAAAATTTTCTAGTCATTAAATATGACATACAATAGAGTAAGAGTGAAGTGTTGATATGATAAAATTACATCAATATGCACATCAAAGACATTATATTACACAATTCAGGAATAAAATTTATAGGCTATTGTGACTATAAGGTTAGTACTCAAACATTCTAATATACTATATAAACTCAAAATCATTAACATCTAATGGATGTTAACTAGTATTTATATGCAACAAAATGATGGATGTGGATTCTTCCGGTGGATGAATGAAATAGAAGAAGAAATACAAAATCACAACAACTTCACCTTCCAAAAAGTTCAGGAATTGCACTGAAAAATCATAATACTTAATAGAAGACTGAAGAACTCTCTTGAAAAATACAAAGTGAGTCTCAATGAAAAGTGAGATAAATGTATTCAGCCAAAAAAAGTTCATATTAATAATTTTAGTACTAAAGTTGATAAGGGGGGAGATTTTTAATGATGAACTTTGTTTCAACTTTATTTGATTTGGATTCAACATTTCAGAATTATCACTCTTTTTTGGTTTGGTGAGGATGATGGAATGAATTTTTGGCTGGTTATCTCTTTTAGAGTTGTTATTTTTCTATTATCTATGTTGGTGCATATATAAATTTTGTGAGAATTTTTATCGAACTATTAATTCAATATATTTTTTTCCTCTTGAGATTATTATCGAAAAATAATACAAACAACCAGGCACAGTTATCTTTTACAAATTTACTCAAATTTGACTTTTGTTCAAAGGAGGGGGGGGGGTTGGTTAAATGTTATTTTTTAAATAAGGGATAAAATATTACTCGATATAAAAAATATAGGGGTTAAAAATATTATCTTTTTTTTATTTCTCCTTACGTAATATCCATTTTTCATTATCCAATCCACTCCCTTTATTTTTTCTATCTTCTAAATTAAATAATAATTTTATATTAAAAAAATTTTATTCCCTAAATTTAAATTTTTTTTCTATCTTCCAAATTAAATAATATTTCAATATTTAAGAAAATTACATTTCTTAAATTTAAAAATCATACTATTCATAAAATATAAATTTAGGAAATAGATAAATAGCTGATATTTTTTTTATCAATTTTCTTAAAATTTAAAAAAATTAAATATTTAGGAAAGTTCCATATCACATCAAACCTCGTTGTTTATTATTATTATTATTATTATTATTATTTCTATTCTTATTTTAAGTATTTTCAATTGAAAAGAATTTAGACATTAATTTGTTTCTAAATAGATTCTGAAGATAATTTAAAAACGAAAGGTAATTTTTTAAGTATAAAATTATGGTTGTAATTAAATTTCAAACTTAACTTGGTCAAAACGAAATACAAGATTTGATAGCTTTCAGAAATAATTCGTTTACGTATATTTTAATCTTATTTATTAAAATAAGTTCCTTGGGCCGCAAATGACTCTCGTCCCGGGCCGGGCCGGGCCGGGTGGGAAGGTGATGCAATCGTTTGGGGTTAAATCGATTCATGTGAACCGTCCCCAAGTTGAGGTCCGTTCCGCAATTAATTATTTCTAATTGGCTTCTCCTTGCTGGGGTCGAGTTAAGTAATAAGTATCCTTTCGGGGCGTCTTCCCCAAATCGATCGTTCGTGCTCTTTTGATTTCTCAGGGTATCTCCTCATGGCGGTCGCCTCGCCTTCCTCTCCCCAAATACTGGACTCAAACGCCGACTCCGCCGACCCACCGTCCTCCGCCCTCTCCGATTCGTCCTCTGCCACTCTTCCCCCAGCCGTCTCTGCTCCCGCTTCTGTTGAACCCCCCGCCTCCAACCCTTTCAACTCAATCCCTAATCCTGCGCTAGTCGCTCTTCCTCCTCCTCCTCCTCCTCCTCCGTCCGTGCACTCTTTCGCTCCGTCTTTCCGCCCCCTAGGCGCTCCTCATGTTCTTCAGTATTCCGCGGCAAATAACCCGATGGCGCAGAACCCTGCTTTTCTGATGGCTCAAGCCCCAGGCATCCATCCGCCGGGCGTTTCTGCCCCTGCTTCGGGCATGCCTCCTGGAGCGCCTCCGGGCTCGGTTCCGCCGCTACTGCCTGGCGTTCCCTATCAAGTTGCTCCAGGCCAGACGCCAGCGCCGATGCCTTATGCTCAAGTCGGAAATGGGTATATGGCTGTACCTCCTCAGGTTCCGATGGCGATGCCTCCTCCGGGTGGGTTTCCTTATCATCATTGCTCATTTTTTTTACAGTTACGCTATCGCCTTTAGTTACTGCTTTACCTTGCGTGTGCTCTGTTGAATTGCTTATATCTCTCCATTGCATCAGTTGCTTGTTAGAGGAAGAAGCTCTTTTTTTTTTTCTTTTTTGATCGATAATAGTACTCGAAATTATTTTCTCATTCAGGAGGAATGATGTGCTTGGTTTAAACTTTGCTTGACCTCCAGTTTCTGAAGGAATTTAATAGGTGGATATGCTAGAGTTAATTAATTGGTTTGTTTAGTGCGGTTGATAATTTAGACAGTATATTGGAGATGGAAAAGAAGAGAACCTATAGGTAGGTTAGAAATGGATTCATTTAATACCAATGACCTGGTATTTTCTCATACAGCCTCATCCAATGGTTAAAGGTGAAATGATCAACAGGCTTCCTCTTCCAGTTCTTAAAAGATGACTTCCAATTGCGTTGGTATGCTTAAATTTGTCTAATTATGTTGGATTCATAGCACCAGTTTGTGTATTACGTATTCCTTGCTAAGTTGGTAATTAGGTTGGATGCAGAAACAATAACCTTTCTTTTAATGTTATATGCAATTACTTTCTTGGATGAACTTTGTGGTTATCCTGTGTTTCTAAATCTGACATCAGCGGATCATGTTAGCATCTCTGCTGGTTGCATCATTTTACTGAGGTACTAAAATCTTCTTCACGTATTTGGTGTTGTCATTCTTAAGTGTTTTTTGCGTACTCAACCCATTCTTTTTTTCCCCTCAAACAATCTAGTTTTCATTGTTCTTAGTAGGCTAAGATGTAGTGATACAATTTTAGTGCTTTCAAAAATTGAATAGCATATTGACTTGATCGCGTGCTCAGAAAATTTATTTCATGGTGTTACTTCTGAAGTTTATATTGGAGGATGTAGATGAGGTAAGTTCAATTTCACACCTTTCATTTTTTATGAACAATTTCTGTTTATCTGAATGTTCCCCCAGGTTTGCCACACAGCTGCTGGTATTTGCTATCTTTGTGGTGAGATCCCTTGTGTGTTTTTATTGTGTCGTAAACAACTTTAATTGTTATTGTTGATTTATTCAGATCATAAGATAGCTTGGTGTGATTTTTTATTAACTGCACTAGCAAGTTAAGGATCCCATTTGACATGTTGGCATAGATATTGTTTGTTATTCTACAGGAATGCCCCGCTATCCAGCTCCTTACCAGATGATTCGCCCTGGATTTCCTCTGCGCCATATGCCCCCAACTGGTGTGATTCCAGCAGTGCCCCGGCCTCCGATTCCAGGTATTCGGGGTTTGCCACCTGTAGCAACTCCTATTATTCGGCCTTTTGTTCCAGTTGTTGCTCCACTAGAGAAGCCACAAACTACTGTTTATGTTGGCAAGATTGCCGCCACAATAGAAAATGAATTTCTCCTTTCAATTCTCACAGTAAGTTTACTGGACTCCTGTATCTGATTATTAACATCTAGCTTTTTAACTCATACAATACTCTAGAAGATTTGTATTTGAATTTTGAACATGTATTAAGTAAGCCTCTTTTAATTCTTTTTTTTGTGCAACGTGAATTCTATTTTGAAGCTTTGTGGACCTGTAAAAAGTTGGAAACGGGCTCAAGATCCTTCTGATGGTACACCTAAGGCCTTTGGATTTTGTGAATTTGAGTCTGCTGAAGGAGTTCTTCGTTCCTTACGCTTGCTGAGCAAATTAAACATAGATGGACAAGAATTGATGGTACGTTTTGCCTAATGTATGTTTTTTTTTCATATATAAACATTAGGATGTTTTTAGTTTTTTTATCCTCATTTAAATTATGTGGCATATATCTTTTGTTCTTCAAATATTTAAAATATTTATTAGGATTTAACTTGGTGCAAATACCATTGTTATTTCCTCTTCACTTTTGCTACATACATGTGAATATCTAGGAGAATCATGATTGTTGAATTTTAGAGAGTTGTATACCTATGTTATTTTTCTTGTGTTTGTGATTTCATTGATTGTTGGTCACTTTTAGGCATAAGTTTATGGGACTTCTGTTCTAAAATTAAGTTATTTGATCCTTTGCATTTATATATGACCTATTTCTTTTTCAATTATCAACACTTGAGATGGATCACACTCTACAAAATTCTGATTTCAATGAAGTTGAATGTAAGCTCTATTTATCATAAGCCAATCATGTTTATGCACTAAAGAGAAACCAGTTTGATGTACCTTTCTATATCCGCTTAGTTAAATTTCTTGGATTTATATTTTGAACTTTGAAGATCTTGACAAAGCATATTTTCTTTATTGTACTGTCTTTTTGCTGCCTCGTTCTCGCCCTTTTCTATCACACCCCTTTCTATTACACATGCCTTAATGTTTGCTCAATTATATGCAAATAGACAAATATTTTCCATACTCCTTTTACACTTGCCTTCGGTTGAAAGGATGGAGAAGTGAACCAAAATGAAAAACGGAAGGATAATAATGAGAGGAAAAGAAACTGTTTTTCCATGGTTATTGTTGAATCAAAAGAAAATGAAAGGAAAAAACTTATTCAATTTGACTAAGTTATTTTTCGTTTAAGTTTCCTGGAGGGATTATGAAGCTCTCCACTTTCCATTGTCTTCCTATTTTCCCCCTTCTAACTGGGCGAAAGAAGCTTTTCCTTCAAATCATATATGTATGTCTACTTTCTGTTATATCTCCCCTCCAAGATCCACCAAATTAAACA
The DNA here is from genome assembly GCA_024364735.1 of Boesenbergia rotunda. Lineage (NCBI taxonomy): Eukaryota > Viridiplantae > Streptophyta > Magnoliopsida > Zingiberales > Zingiberaceae > Boesenbergia > Boesenbergia rotunda. Next base: position 30,508 of record JAGFNQ010009147.1, on the reverse strand, counting down.
CCTAGAGAAGAACAAACTGGCGGGAACATGATTATGGTATCATATTAATGTTCGAGCAAGTATATTTTGTTCACTGTTTAAACTTTTATTCTAGATACATTTATGAAATTATATTTGAATTTATTATTAGTGAGAATGAATCTTATAATTTATATTTTTTGTCTTTAAACCTACTTTAGGAATTTTAGAGAATATGCAGGATTTCCCATCTTAGTGCTCTAAAATTTTTATTAAAATTATATTGAATGTAGTGCGTGTGTTAGGTGGAGCCCAATGTATTGCGCGCATTGACAAGTTTCACAAACGTGCGTAGTGGAATACAAAAATAATAATTACACTAATATTACAACACACACATACATGATACAATATGTGCAAGACATAACTGCATATTAAAATTTTACGAATAATTTTTATTACGGATGACGTGGAGTGAGAATGACATCAACCAAGCGACGCTGTCAAGCATCGCCTTTATCAGTATCCACGCCAAGCTGTCGTCCAGATGACTTCCAAAGCCACGAGTCGCGTCTCCGTCTATGATACTTATCGACGATCGGAAACAGATCAATCCGAGAGAGGATCTCTCCAACATTTCGGTATCCGGCGGCATACGCAACCAAGACAATACCAAAAGCAGAGGTTACCCACTCCCTTTGATGCCCGACGACGTTTTCAACCTGATGGCACGGAGTGAGATGAACGTCAATGACGATTATTGCAGTTCCGGATTAAACTCATTGTTGTTGGTGGTCCAATCGCCGACAAGAGCTCCGGTGGTCAACCCTTGACTGCTGGAATGAAGGGCAGTCAGCGACAGGAACTCCGGTGATGCACTACCGGTGTGCGGCGGTGGGAAGTTCACGACAAAAACAAGGAGAGCTTTTCTCCTTCGCTATCCGGCGGTTCAAAGAGCTATTGGAGAGTCGGTGGTCGTCGGACGATTGGAGGTGGTCGAGAGTAGGCCGGACAACCCTTCCAAAGGGTTGTCGCGCGGTGGCTTTGCCTGGGCAGTAGGTGGAGGTGATGTTCGCGCCTTAGGTGTTACCGTCGGCGTCCAACACAGACTGATATTGACACCCAATGGAGGTGGCTTCAACCCGACATTGGCCGGTGGTTGCTGGAGCTCAACGAAGGGCGGCGTCAGGAGCTGGTGGCGTCGGCACTAGTTAGAAGACAGAGGATAGGGTTATGATTAAATGGAATGCCCTGATTAATCACCAAACTTTGGATTAAATGCTCTTTTCTTATTGGGTTCGATCCAATCCACTAGCCCATAATCCATACCATTTAAATTAAGTTTTTAGTTCAAGACCAAACCAAGTTGGTTCACAACTAAACCCTTTGGTTCATCATCCAAAACTCCTTTTAATTAAAACCAAACCAATTTGATTCATAAAACCAAAGAGGGTCCATCTCGTCTTCAAAAGATGTGGCAGATCGAGAGAGATTAAGTCTTTCAGATAAACTTGTAGTGTATGTGATCCAATAGGTTGTGAACAGATCGTGAGTGTCATCTAGTAGTACATTTGTCCCCAAGTTGATTGGAAAATCAACGGTTGATCTTAGAACCACTTTCTGAACCTTTCGGTAGCTATTATGAATTGTGCCTTGTTCCTTTCCCCGTCTTATACCCACTTAGTCTAGGACATGGTCTATGTGTTAGTCCCCAGTTTACTGACTACGCACACCTAATCCAAGTCTTACTTCCTTGTCCTATGGATTCAAATTACATGTGTCCAAGAGTACCCTACTCTTAACATGTTATGCTTTGGCAAACGACTCCTTTTTCAAGAGTAATAATCTTGACATGGATAGCCCACAGAGGATTTACTGCTCCTTGAGACGTATTGCGGACATTTAATAAATGAATTTAAGATCTAATACACATAAAAAATGTACACTCAAATAGTGAATTTCTATTTATCCAATAAATAGTGCATACCATAAAGCTCAAATATAACAATGTATTCCTCTGCATTGAATGCTTCATGTTTTTTTGTGCTCAAATGATGCTATTCTGGGTTTGATATACTGATATTTTCCCTTACCTGTTCCAGTTGAACATTAACCAAGCCACTAGGGAATATCTTGAGCGTTATGTGGAAAAGAAAGCTGAAAAAGAGAAACAGAAAGAAGCAGAAACTGGAACTCCTCCAATCGAAAAGGATAGTGGAGAAGGTTCTGAAAAGCAAGAACAGCCTACAAAGCCAGTTGAAGAGGGAACTAAAAAGGATACTGAAGATTCTGAAGAAAAAGAAAACCAAGTGGGAAACAAGAAATTTGGTCTAGTCACAGATGAAGACCGTGAGGCTGATTCAGATGCTCTAGAAAAGCTTATGGGAATGATTGAAGAGAGATTAAAGAACAGACCATTACCTCCACCAGTGCTTGTTGATGGGTCTGCTAAATCTACTTCTGATATACTTTCCAAATCTAGGGATGGGAATTCTGATGTTGATATAATGAAAAGCGGTAAGATAAGTTCTCAAACTATATCAATTTTTGTTGATGCTTCCTATCTTATAGTTCTGCCTCATGGTGACTGAGAAACTGTCATGTAGATGTTGAAGATAAAAATGATGAGGATACTACAAGTGAAAACAAACCAGCAACTGAAAGTGACAAGCCTGAGACTGCCTCACCTGATAGGTCGAGGAGACATGATAATAGGAGCAGAGAACGAGATAGGGAGCGTGACCTGAAACGAGAAAAAGAAAGAGAGCTAGAGAGAGTTGAGCGTGAACGAGAAAGAGATAGAGTTAGGAGGGAAAGGGATAGGGAAATGAAATTAAGGGAGGCAGAGCGATTGTATAAGGACCGTCTTAAAGAATGGGAAGCTAGGGAGCGTGAGAAAGAATACCAGCGACAATATGAAAAGGAACGGGAGAAAGAAAGAGAGTGGGAACGTCGGAAAGAGATACTGCGCCAAGAAGATGAAAGTAGTGATGATGATGATGACTCAAGAAAAAGAAGGCGTAGAACTAGTTTACTGGACGAAAAAAGAAGAAAGAGACAACGTGAAAAGGAAGAGGATTTGGAAGATAAATTGAAAGAAAAGGAAGAAATTTCTGAAGCCAAGAGGAGGGCAATAGAGGAACAACAACTTAAACTTGAGGTAAAGCAGCTAAAATCTGAGTCGAAATCACTTGATCGGGTTACCCATGAAGATGAAAATGCTATGCAAGAAGATGAGAAATTTGAACGAAAGCCAACTCTGGCCAACCATGTTAATGATATTCCTAGAAGTGGTCTTAATGATGGTAAATTTTTAGTTTCATTATTTCATATAAATTCCTTTTAAGCATTTGCATGCCCTTCATAACGAATGTTCTCTTTTTGCTACCGCAGCAGATGGCATTTCTAGAAACAGCGGTGGTGATGACCTGAATATGATGGCGCCAATTGCAGTTTCAGACAAAAAGCATAACAATAATGCTCCAGCCCGAAAGCTTGGATTTGGGTTGATTGGCTCAGGAAAACGTACAACTGTGCCTTCAGTTTTTCACGAAGAGGATGATGAGGATGTGGATGATAAAAAAATGAGGCCTCTTGTGCCAATTGATTATTCGACTGAAGAATTACAAGCTGTCCAGACAAATGCATCTGGAGCGCAACCAAATTTGGTGGCTGCTGCTGAATTTGCCAAGCGCATATCGGGTGTCAACCCAAACGATGAGAAGGCCGATGTAGATAGGGAAAGGAGCAGACATTCTAGTGACAAACAGAATTTGAGAGAACAAGGTCGGAATGATGATGAAAGCAACCGTTCAAAAGATGAAAGCAAGACAAAGATGCATGATAGGAATATCGATCGGGTAAAAAGCAGAGGAGATAAACCAAAAGCTGAAAACAAGAAACTATTGGACGCTAAGCAGTTGATCGATATGATTCCAAAAACAAAGGAAGATCTGTTTGTCTATGAAATCAATTGGGATGTTTATGACAAGGTGATGTTTTCTCTAATGAATCTCAATATATTCACGTTCAAAAATTTACTTGCTTTGTGCATCTGCAGTGCAAATTCATACTGAGATGAGTTTATACTAGTGCTATGGATTCAGATGGTCATTATAATTTTCTAGTGTTGAATGCTATAGGGTAGTCTACTAAATGGTGGTATTTGTTTGTTGTTGTTCTGCTTATAGTTCCTTGAGAATTAAGTGAAAAAAGGTTTATGCTATCATAGTAGAAACTGTTCTATTACATTTCTGCCATCATATGGTTGCTCTGTTATCTTCCACTGAGCTCTTTTATTGATAAATGTATACTTTGATCTTCACAGCATCAATTGCATGAGAGGATGAGACCTTGGATCTCGAAGAAGATTACAGAGTTCCTTGGAGAAGAGGAGGCCACTTTGGTTGACTACATTGTTTCCTGTATTAAAGATCACGTGCAAGCATCAACAATGCTAGAAATGCTTCAGTCTATATTGGATGATGAATCAGAAATGTTTGTCCTCAAAATGTGGAGGATGCTGATTTTTGAAATTAAGAAAGTTGAATCAGGCTTGTCAATGAAATCCAAGCCCTAGGTTCCAGGGTTTTTGTTTTTGCCTTTTTTCTCTCAGCGTATCTTGCTTGTCAATTTTTCTTGAATGTGAAAGGTCAGTGACTGTATAACGACAATATTTTGAGAGACCTTGTTATTTGGTATAAAGGTCAGTGACTGCCGTCGATCAAACACAAGGATTATGGATTGATTTAAAATGAGGTATACATTTTTTCTATTTATTTGTTAGATTTTAGTTCCATTTGTGTAAGTTAGGTTTGATGTGTTTTGTTTGTTAAACTTTGGAAACAAAATGAAATAAGATCCAAACTGCCTCCTTTGCTGCCTCAGATGCAGCAATGTATTCAGCTTCCGTTGTAGAATCAGCAACTGTATCCTGCTTTGAACTCTTCCAGCTGACAGCGCCACCATTTAAGCAAAACACGAACCCTGACTGCGATCTGTAGTCATCCTGGTCAGTTTGGAAGCTTGCATCACTGTAATCTTTTACAGTTAGCTCCTCTTCGCCTCTAAATATCAAGAAATATTCTTTAGTCCTTCTCAAGTACTTAAGAATATTCTTGACTGCTATCCAGTGACGTTCACCTGGATCTGACTGGTATCTGCTTGTCATGCTTAAAGCATACGAGACATCAGGACGAGTACATAACATGGCGTACATGATAGATCCTATGGCTGAGGCATAAGGGATCTTGCTCATACGGTCTCTCTCCTCTCTAGAAGAGGGACCTTGAGTCTTCGAAAGACTCACGCCATGTGACATTGGCAGATTTCCCTTCTTGGAATTCTGCATGGCAAACCGTTGCAAAACGGTATCAATGTATGTACTCTGACTCAGGCCAACAGTGGTATCAGAGCCACGAGCGAAGCTTGTGCTCGTTTTAGTTTTTATTTTTTTGTATTAGATACAAAATTTAGATAATTTTATGCTTCTGTAATTTTTCTAAATTTTAGGATTTTTGAGTATTTTTCCTCGTAGAGGCAAAGCGACGAGTGCGAAGCACTTGTAGACTTTGCCACCGAGAAAAACTTCTCCGAAACGACAAGTTTCGCCCAAATGGATTTTGGGACAGCGGGTAAAGGCACTGTATAATCGCAAGAAGACACTCGTGAAGGTTATTTCACGAGTAGGGGCGCTGCCCCTAACCCCGCAAGGGGCCTTGTCTTGCGATTACGCCCGAAACCCGCTTACCGGGACCGCCGCGGAGTTGTGACTCGAAAAATTCTAAAAATCAGTAGAAAAATTATATAAAACCTGTAAAATTACATAATTTTGAATTATGTACAGTAGTGTGATGGTCATGGCCCAAAACCCAATTTTTAATAAGATTAAAATTGTGTTGTAATTCATAATACGGTCTGCGCGCCGTTTTTGTACATGTGCGTGTTGTATTGTGTTTGCGACCTACGTGTCGGCTTTTAATATTTTATTTCTGTTGTATTTCATATTTAGACTCGAATGTAACTCGAGTATAAAAATTTGTAATGTACAAAAGCGAAGACGACGGAAATTCCGGAGAACTTGGACTCGGGAGAACTAGCCGACAACACCAAGACTGTCAAGAAGAAGCGCTTGGAGAAGCCGCTAGACCTAGGTTGACCATCGGATCCTCTCATTGGCTTGAGAGGGTCTTGGTAGGGCCATGACCAAGTCACTTAAGTTTATTTTATTATTGCTATGCTTGTGATGTATATGATGCATGATAATGTAGAATAGTAAAAATAAACTTAAGTGTATGAGATGCACAAGTAATGTGGGAACCACATTTTGATGTGCACTTAATACACATTTAGGATTAAATTAGATTTCATAAATGCCTAGATGTGATGCACATCCTCGATTAGATTAGATCTAAAATCGAATCGACTCGTAAACGCCTACCGGGTCCTGATACCCATCACTACCTCGATCATATGCGCTTGTCGATTCTGCCAAAGCAGAGCAACGCATTTAATCTTGGTAGGATGCGGAGGGACAACCTTGGTCCCGCCTATCACGGCTCGGGTTAGATCGAGCTCAATCAGATTGAGTAACTAGTTAACTCAATTGGATCGAGTAAAGCTATAGGCGTATTCTAATAGTTGGAAAGGTAGGACAAGATCGCATTTATCAATAGTCTTGAGCGATTTAGCCAAAGCTAACTCAAGATTATTCATAAATGTTAATTCTTGATCCTATAAACAAGAGTTGCATAGAGATGTAATTGATAAAATAATTATCTACCGATCATACTAAGTCTTGGGCGATTTAGCCAAAGCTAACTCAAGGCATAGTATGATGTGGATCTTGTCCCACATAAATTATAGTAAATTGGTACGGATCTAGTAGTGTGGTTTGACCACTCCAATGACTTGATTCCACCAAAATTCCTATAATTTAGTGGGAGCATCATTTAATTAAAGGCCTAATTAGATGATTACTAGAATATGATATTTATTCTCTGCATTTATCTGTTGTAGATTGCCATGTCTTCAAACGCGAACACTCTCTCTCTGCGATCTGTCCTTGAGAAGGACAAGCTCACTGGAGCTAATTTCCTGGACTGGTAAGGAACTTGAGGATAGTCCTCAAACAGGAACGTAAGCTGTACGTTCTAGAGCAAGCAGTTCCTGAAGCACCACCACCCTCAGCCATCCGTAGCGTTAGAAATGCTCATCAGAAGCATCAAGACGACGCGTTAGACGTGTCGTGCCTAATGCTATGCTGCATGTCCTCTGAGCTTCAGAAGCAACACGAGAACATGAATGCTTACGATATGATTGGCCACCTCAAGCAATTATATCAAGGGCAGGCAGGGCATTGGAAGCGGAACTGCAAGGTATACCTGGAGGATCTTAAGAAGAAGAGAAGTGAGCCTTCTACTTCAGGTATATATGTTATAGAAATCAACCTTTCTATTTCTACATCATGGGTATTAGATACTGGATGTGCTTCTCATATTTGTACCAATGTGCAAGGGCTGAGAAATAGCAGGGCATTGGCAAAGGGCGAGGTGGACCTACGAGTAGGCAATGGAGCACGAGTTGCTGCTGTTGCTGTAGGAACTTATTTTCTATCTCTGCCCTCTGGGCTTGTACTGGAACTAGATGATTGTTGTTATGCACCTGCACTTACTAAGAACATAATTTCTGTTTCTTGTCTAGACAAGAAAGACTTCTCATTTATAATTAAGAACAAATGTTGTTCAGTCTATTTAAATGAAATGTTCTATTGTAGTGCAGATCTTATCAACGGACTCTACATTCTAGACTTAGAACGCCCTATCTATAATGTAAGTACCAAGAGGTTGAGATCAAATGAGTTGAACCCAACCTATCTCTGGCACTGTCGCTTAGGCCACATAAATGAGAGTCGCTTGTCCCAGCTCCATAAGGATGGATTGCTGGATTCATTTGATTTTGAATCATATGAGACATGCGAGTCATGCCTTCTAGGCAAGATGATTAAGACTCCCTTTAGTGGACATAGCGAGAGGGCAACAGATTTATTAGGACTCATACATTCTGATGTATGTGGCCCTTTCAATGTTGCTGCTCGAGGTAGTTATAGATACTTCATCACATTTACTGATGATTTCAGTAGATATGGTTATGTGTACTTGATGACACATAAGTCCGAGTCCTTTGAAAAGTTCAAAGAATTCAGAAATGAAGTACAAAACCAACTCGGCAAGAGTATTAAAATACTTCGATCAGATCGAGGTGGAGAATACTTGAGCTATGAGTTTCGTGACTATTTAGCTGAGTGTGGGATTCTATCTCAACTCACTCCTCCTGGGACACCACAGTGGAATGGTGTATCCGAAAGGAGGAATCGTACCTTATTAGATATGGTACGATCTATGATGAGTCACGCAGATCTTCCTATATCCTTTTGGGGATATGCTCTAGACACGGCAGCGTTCACACTTAACCGTGTTCCATCAAAGGCGGTCATGAAGACACCATATACGATATGGACTGGGAGGAGTCCCAAGATGTCTTTCATGAGAGTTTGGGGTTGTGAGGCTTACGTTAGACGTCAAGTCTCAGACAAACTGGGACCCAAGTCCGATAAGTGCTATTTCGTGGGATATCTCAAGGAAACTAAGGGATATTACTTCTACATTCCCAGTCAGCACAAAGTGTTTGTTGCTAAGACTAGGGTCTTTCTAGAAAGGGACTTTGTTTCTAGAAAGACTAGTGGGAGTTCGTTTGATCTTGAAGTTCAAGACAACGACCATAGCACTGAGCCCTTGATGGATACTGAACAGGAACCACAAGAAGTTGTGGATGAGATTGTTACACAACAAGTTGTGGAACAACAACCTGTTCAGGTAGACCTACCTCTTCGCAGGTCTGATAGGGTACATCGTTAGCCTGAGAGATATTCATTTCTCTTGCCTGACCATGATGACGTTATGATCATTAAGAATGAGCCTACCACCTATCAGGAAGCTGTGATGAGCCCAGATTCTGAGAAATGGCTAGAGGCCATGAGATCCGAGATGGATTCCATGTACACCAACCAAGTATGGACTTTGGTTGATCCACCTGAAGGGGTCAAACCCATTGGGTGTAAATGGGTCTTTAAGAGAAAGACTGACATAGATGGACTTGTACATACTTATAAGGGTAGACTAGTAGCTAAAGGTTTCAAGTAAATTCATGGTATTGACTATGATGAAACTTTTTCTCCAGTCGCGATGTTCAAGTCCATTAGGATCTTGCTTGCTATTGCAGCATACCACGATTATGAGATCTGACAGATGGACGTCAAAACTGCGTTTCTGAATGGAAACCTCATCGAGGAAGTGTACATGACACAACCTGAGGATTTTGTAGATCTAAAGCATACTGGTAGAGTATACAAGCTGCATAAGTCACTTCGTGGCCACTGACTGGCCAGCAAAATAAATAAGAAATTAATCGTCAGAATATTAGTTGTTGTTCTTCTAGGACTCATTCAATACATTTGCTAGGAGATTCGGTGGTTTGGGTATATAGGACATGGATGGCGTAGACTATGGGCAATGGGTGATCAAGAAAAGATTTTGAATGATAAATAAGTTCTTAGAAATCACCTGTTTTCTCCTTGCCACTGATGTGTAAAACAAAATGATTAAGAAGGTATTTTCAACCTTGGATGATTAGCTCAACGTCTTAGGGTCCATATTCTATTTAGAAAAAAAATTTCTATAAAATATATCATAATTGAGGATCGAACCATGAATATCTAAAATGACAATTAATCATCTTTTCACTGCACTATAACTCGGAGAGCACCTCGCCCATTCAACTATCCTTTTAGTTAAAGGTGGGAGGGGTGCCAAAAATAAATCTAAATAGATCTGACAAATTGATTGAATAAAATATTTATTTCAATCGGATTGAATTCATCTAATCCAAATATAACACAAGGAAGAAATATGCATGAAAGGACTCTTTCTACAGTTATCTTAATTCTATTTAAACTGTTATCGTGATCTTCTATTAACTATTTTCAGATCAGCAACGGATCCTCATTTGTAGCCCCGCCGCTTGAAATGCCGCTTTGACAAAGGGGATTTGGTTGGTTCATACTTCCACTTCTTCTTATTTTAATTATAATAATTTTATTTATGTATTATTACTGATTTACTTTTATTTTGTATTGCGATATTAACATTACTTTAAAAGCTTTAAATCTTAACATTTTTTTTATCTACTTTTAAAATTCTCTTCAGATTCAAAATTGTTAAAATATGATAAATTTTTAAAATATTATTATTTTTAATTTATAAAAATATAAGAGAAAATTATCATAAATTCCTTGCATGTAAACTTAACTCCCTTCTCAATCACTGCATCAAAAAAAATTTATTTCAACTTCCTACATGCAAAATTTTATTTACTTGAACTACGGATTTATTTAATTACCTTCAATTTTTTTAGGTACAAACAGTCTGAAAAAAATATAATTTCTCCCAAATTCAGCATCATTTAACTAGAATCTAATATATTTTCTATCATATTGAGTATGACCCAATTGATTCATCTTAAGCTAATTGATTGATATGAAATCCTAATCAATTGATCAAATGGAAAAAGAGTTATACTCAATTTGATAGAAAATAAGACTAAATTCTAACTAAAATGTGCTGAATTTACGAAAAATGATACTTACTTTTGGATTTTTTTTGTACCTATAAAGAATAAGGATGATGCTCTTTCATGACAAATATAACTAATTGATTATCGATCAATTTCTAATCAATCAGAGCTCCTCAATTGATTGGAGTAACTCAAATCAATTATAAACAACTCCGATCTATTTTTGATCAATTGAGTTTGAAAAAGAATCGATTCTCAATTAACTGGGTTTGAAAAAAAAAATCGTACTTAATTTAATAAAAAATATATTAAATTTTAATAAAATGATACTAATTTAAAAGGAATGATACAAACTCATTATTTCATTTCATGAAACACAAACAATATATTATCTATTCCACGTTGAAAAATGACAGACGGATAATATTTCCATTGTATATATTTTATTTATATACCTGAATGAATTTATCTCCGGGTGCGGCTGATATTCCACGAAATAAAATCACTTAATTTCATTATCAGGTACGTTACAAAATTGCCCTTGGGTTATATTCAGGTGACACGGTAACGTAGGGGCAATTCCGTCATTGGAATACGACTTGCTCTGTACGAATCCAAATCCCTTGGGCCCCTATGGCCGCAACTTTGCTAAAACTCCCATTTCGCTGGAATCTCCATCCCAGGCAGCTGATCCCCTCCGTCCTCGGAGCACCGCCGTCCGATTGACTCTTTTCTCCCAGATCTGAGGCGTTCTCCGGCGGTTCTCCGCCGGAAGGAAGTGGTGGTGGAGACTTCTTGTCTTCCTCTTTTTTCCCCTACCCTTGTTTGTTTCAAACTCATAGCTGCATGATGGGATTTTCTTTCACCCCGACGAAAACTTCGATTCACCTTCTGTGGAATACCAGCTTCTTCCGCCATAAGACTATCTCCATCATAGTTTTGTTCTTCTTCTAAGCTGATCTGCCGATCGCCCGTTTCGATCGGTCGCCAGATCGAGACCGAGGGAGAAGAGCACATACGTAACGCTAAAAGCGAGTGAACCGGTGGGATAGATACCTTCTTGGGGACCTAGATCTGATCGTCAATCGTCAGGTTCGAGTTGTGGGGATGGACTCCAGACGTCTGATCTTCAATACGTCTTCGTCTTCCTCTTCCCACGGCCGCTTGATACTCTTGGGCGGCGCGAAGTCAGTCTCTGGTCCTCGAGGTAATAACTACTACAGCTCCTTTGATGAATTGAGTTTGGATTTGGATTCCAGGACATGGTGGCGAGCCTTTTGTGTTGAAATTTCCAGGTGTCAGGTCGGCTGTGGTAGGGGTAGCGGAGGAGGGCGGAGGGAGCAAGCTCCGTCCATTCTTCACATCGTCGGATGAGATTTACGAGGAGTATTATGAGGTGCTTCCGATGGAGAAGAAGCGTCGCCTCACCTCGGAACAGGTAAAAAGTGATTCTTAAAGGAAATAAAGTATCAGTTTTGGTCCAAATTGCTCCAATGACAAAGTGAGTTTGTAAAACGGGCGGATAAACGTATTGCTCACCAGAATCCCTTGTGATCAAGCCAGCCGTCGAGTGGAAGAAGACAAAAAATATTTGAGATCCGTGTGACGAAACAGTGCTTTCAGGAAAGGTTTCTTTTGTTGGTACAAAGATTTCTTTTTTGAGTTTTAATCAATTGAAATGATCCTGCTTATATGGTGTTTTTCGATCTTTAGAACATCATTGGGATCGATTTAGATGAAATTAAAAAGATGCAAAGCTTATGCGACTATCATCGTTGATTCCGAAAAATCATTTTTTTTATGAGACTGGGAAGTTCGCTCAGGCGTTTCACATTTGTTCATAGTGATAAACGATGAGGATCACTTAGTTTTAAACACGAAAATTTACTCTCTTTTTTTATTTGATTTCATATGAATTAAGTTGATGTAATTTTGAATTGGCAAACAGATACAAATGCTGGAGCGGAGCTTCGAGGAGGAAAACAAGCTAGAGCCGGAGCGCAAGAGCGAGCTGGCTAAGAAATTGGAGTTGCCGCCGAGGCAGGTGGCGGTGTGGTTCCAGAACCGCCGAGCCCGGTGGAAGAACCAGCAGATGGAGCGTGACTTCGATCGTCTCAAGGCTTCCTATGACGCACTCCTACTTGACCACGATGTCCTTGTTGAAGACAACGACCAGTTACGTTCCCAGGTGATCCTTCTCCCTCTCTACGTTTAGTTTCAATTTCCCAGTTAAATTTTTTGTTGATCAAGTTGCTCCAATATTTGGTAACTTGCTAAAATGCCAAATTGTCGATACTTCTCCATATTAAAAACAAAAAACGACAGACCGAGTGAATTTCCCTTGTTTTGTCAATTTATCCACTGTGTTTTATGACATTCTCAATTGACAGGGCAACTGCTCTGGTTGTTTTGTCTTTACATAATTAGGAAAATTTAAAAGTCTACTCATCAAGTTCAGTTCTTTATTAATCAAACTGGATTGATGAATTCAAACACTTGAATCAAGAACCAAAGTCCAGTAGGACCAGCTTGGTTGGTACCTCCCCGAGTGGCGATGACAATATGACCCATTCAGATGAGTCACCCCAACCGAGTCTTCTTCAGAATACGAAATTAAGAAAAAGTACCTATCTTAATAATAAAACACATTAAAATTTAAAGTAAAAAAGATTTAATTTATAGGAATTTTATATGTTTGATTGAAGCTGAATCAAACAGTCTAGTCTGGGAATGAAATAGGAAGATCAAATCCCGATTCCACTAATGATTCCATTGCAATCCTAATTTTTTTAAAAAAATACTCTTTTTTAATTTGGACCCTCTTGACTAGAGGGATGAAACATCATACTGGAGTTAACCTCTCACTACAGGATGGTTGGTTGTTGAAAACGACTTGATTTTAGCTTGAACTGCCAATTGGGATCATCTAACCTTTGATTTTATCCACTCAATAGTTGCATCTTGCAGGTGAATTTATTGCTAGAAAAGCTGCAAGCAAATGAACAGGGAGCAAAACCTGGAGTCACTAGTTTCATTCCAGATGATCAGGCTGCATCTAGTGGTAATGTAATGGACCTGAACTTGAACCTTCAGCAGAAGGCGGACGACCTGCTGAGCACGGGAAGCGGCAGAACTGGGGCGGCAGAAGTAGATGCTCATGCTCATCACTTGCTGGCGGACGGCCGGGAGCCTTTAATTCTCCCGAAGAACTACAGAGTGCCTAATAATGGCATCCTTTCTGATCAGGATGACATGAGCGATGAAGGCTGCAACTACTACTCCAGCAGTGTCTTTTCAGGGTATCAGAAGCAGCAGGAGGAAGCCCATCTGGAGCAATGGTTGGATTGCGTTGAAAGCATTATCCTTCCTTGAGAGACCCCTGAGATTAATTTAAGTTGGAAATTGAATTATCCTTCGTTGAATGATTAATTTATGTTTATTATGTCTGTGAGCGATCATGTTGTTGAACGTGTAGTGGGGGTACTATAGTTTGCTTGGGGATCATAACTCATAATTAAGACTGATTTACTTCGTCTGTTTATTGTCTATCCTCTTTGGTCCATTTAACTCCAGGCTCTCAGGATCTCCTTCGGGTGTTGCCTGTTGGCCCAGATCCAAAGAATAGCGCATCCAAGAATCACACCAATATGTAAGAGGAACAAAAAGAAATCGAAGAAACCGAAAGAAGGAAGAAAGACGAGAAGAAAATAACTAAAGAAAAATTCTTATTAAAAACTTGATTGTTTTTTCTACACACTCTTGTGCTCTATTTATACTCACCAAGAGATAAAAGATTAGCCTAAGATCCACAAAAATAGGAATGATCCACAATAACAGGGATGATCCACAAAAATAGAAAAACTAAGCCATAACAATTATCACCATAAAATAAATTTAAAATATGATAATGTCAAGATTATTTATTTTCTCACATTGCTCCCCCTAATCCTGACATGGCTGTAAATCACGGACGCCTAGTAGTTGTCGCATGACAGCTAACTTCACTCCTGGCATTCTCCCCCACCATGACAGCAACCTCTGTAATTGCATTTTGTATTGTAGTTTCTCCAGACAGTTTGGGATGCTGAAAAGCATCATGTGAAGCGTTGCCATCTTTCACTTCCAATGTAACCAATCCAGCAACATGACCCAAACCTGGCTGGGGACATGTATGAAGATAAGACAACACAGCACCATGTGAAGATCATGATGGTGCATAACCTCTTCAAAGTCGATGTCTTGTCGTTGTACATAACCATTAGCAACTAATCTTGCTTTGTGCTTAACTTTTCCATCTGAATCTTTCTTCAATTTGAACACCCATTTTAGACTGATAGGTTTGCGGCCTAATGGGAGTTCAGTTAGCGTCCAGGTCTTGTTCATCTCAATAGATTTCAATTCTTCCTCCATTGCTTCGTACCAGCAAGCCTCAGTTGCAGCTTCTTGATAATTTGTTGGTTCATCAGACATCACCAGCATTGCCTCATTCTCTTCTTCATCAATATCAACCACTTCCTTAGTGTTGGCATAGATATCAGCAATGGATCTAAAGCGGGCTGGTCTTTCTTGAGACTCGGGTGAGTCTGTTAATGAAGGCGAGGTAGCTGCATGGGCGTTTGATGGTGGTGTAGATGGATTTGACGTTCTTGGCATAGGTACCACAGCTATTGCCGGTGGTGTGACATCTTCCACCCCTGCCTGAGTGTCTGCTTCAACAATCACCTCGTCGATGTCAAATGCATCCACCGCCATAAACTCCGGTAAGTGTTCTTCATTGTTGGCACCTGCATTCCATGTCCATTCACAATTTTCTTGAAACATTACATCTCTACTTACTTGTAGCTTGCCATGCTTTGGATCAAATAGACGATGAGCTTTGCAACCTTCCTCGACACCCAAGTATACCATGGGTGAGTTCTGTCGTCAAGTTTCTTCAGATGAGGGGTTGTGTTTTTCACATATGCAACACAACCGAACACTCTCAAGTGGGTGACATGTGGCTTCCTCCCCATCCAAGCTTCAAATGGGATACGCTCTCCTAGCGCCTTAGTTGGTAGACGATTCAGTAGATAGACAGCATGCCTAACCGCTTCTCCCCAGAACCTTGCCGGCATATGTGTACCCTTGAGGAGAGATCTTGCCAGGGCCATCACAGTGCGGTTGCGGTGCTCCACGACACCATTCTGTTGAGGGGTGTAGGGAGCCGTGAGGTGCCGCTCGATTCCTTCATTTTCACAGAATCGAGTAAATTCCGTGGATAGAAACTCGCCGCCTCGATCTGTCCGGAGTGTTCTGATCTTGTACTCAGTCTTGTTCTCTGTCAGAAATTTGAACTTCTTGAATGCCTGTAATGCATCACTCTTTGCTGCCAATGCAAACACCCACATCCACCTAGTGAAATCATCCACAATTAGAAAAAATATTTGTTACCGGCAAGTGTACATGGTGAGATTGGCCCGCAAATATCCGCATGGAGAAGTTCTAACGGCTTCTTTGCTCTAAAGTTTGCTTGGTATGGGAACGACAATCTTGCATGCTTGGCGATCACACACACCTCGCAAAGCTTGTTCGGCTGGGGCAATATTGGCACATCAACTGCCAATTTCTTCTCACCCAATAGCTTCAAGTCATGGAAATTGACATGCCCGAGCCTTGCATGCCATAACCAGGTTGGATCTTCTAGGCTTGTCAGGAGACAGACTTGCTTGAGTGTCTTCAAGGTTATCTTGTACAAGCGATTTTGTGTTCGCTTTACCAGCATCAAGAGCTTCCTGCTCCCATCAATCACCTTCATGGCATCTCCTTCCATGTGCACCTCGTTCCCAGTTTCTGTCAATTGACCAAGACTGATGATATTACTACAAAATTTTGGAATGTAGTATACCTCATGGAGAGCCTTCTGATCGTCGTTCTTGCATTCGAACACAACCGTCCCTTTGCCCATGATCTCTATGGTTGATCCATCGCCAAACCTCACGCTCCCGGTGATGGTTTCATCTAGTTCTTGAAACTTCTCGCGATGGCACGTCATGTGGTTGTTGGCACCGTTGTCAAGGTACCAGACGTCTTTATCTTCTCCTTTCTTAACGCTGTGATACATCTCTAGTAGAAACCTTTCTTCACTGAGCAGAATCATATCTTGCCGCTCTCGGCTAGCGTGAGACTCCTCGTGGGACACGCTCATCATTAGTGTTGGCTCTTCATCGGTGTCGCAAGTGAGGTGAGCCTCATCATCTCGACGCTTGCTGTAGCATTCAGACGCATAATGCCCCATTTTCTCACAATTGAAACACTTTATGTGTCTCTTGTCACGAGTGTTACTGTTGTTGCTGCTAGTGCCTTCTGCACTGTCTTGACGATACTTACCACGACCATGACCGCGCCCTTGCCCATGCCAATTGCCATGATTAGGGCCGCTGGACCCGCGCCCCTTGCCTTCTGACGGAGTGTCCACGCTGATCCCTTTTTGTCGCTTTTGCCATTCGGCATGAGTAAGTAGGAGTTCACCTTCAGTGCCATTGGTATTGCCGCGTAATCGTAGTGTTCGTTCCTCGTACGCCTTCAGTCGCCCGATAGTCTCCTCAAATGGCATAGTCTCAAGGTCATGGAACTGATCAATACCAGCAACAATAGGGAAGAATTTATCAGGGACATAATCGAGTAACTTCTTTACCAACGAGGAATCTTCAAGTGTGGCACCAAGAGTGGAGAGCTTGCTGCTCATAGCGCTGAGTTTGCCAGCAAACTCATCAATAGTATCGGTCTCCTTCATCCAGAGGGCGTCAAACTCGCTCTTTAACATTTGTACACGTGCCTTCTTCACCCGATCACTACCAAGGTACCTCATCTTGAGGTTGTCCCAGACTTCCTTCGCCGTCTTCTTGTTTGCGATCTGGAGAAGGATGTCTTCGGGGACGCACTGTAAGATGTATGCACGCGCCTTCTTGTCCTTCTTTGCATCCACCTGAGCTTCTTTCTCTAGCTCCACCGCCTTCCAGACTCCCTGGGCATCGAGAATTGCCTCTGTCTTTATTGCCCACACAGTATAATTATGAGGGTTGAGCATCGGATAGGGAAATGACACTCCGTCGTTCTCCTTCGCTAGGATGCTCGACATTTTTGTGGAAGCGAGGATTCTTGGCTGCTCTATACTACCAAAGCTCTGATACCAATTGTTGGCCCATATCCAAAGAATAGCGCACCCAAGAACCACACCAATATGCAAGAGGAACAAAAAGAAATCGAAGAAACCGAAAGAAGGAAGAAAGACGAGAAGAAAATAACTAAAGAAAAATTCTTATTAAAAACTTGATTGTTTTTTCTACACACTCTTGTGCTCTATTTATACTCACAAAGAGATAAGAGATTAGCCTAAGATCCACAAAAATAGGGATGATCCACAAAAATAGGAAAACTAAGCCATAACAATTATCACCATAAAATAAAATTAAAATATGATAATGTCAGGATTATTTATTTTCTCACATTGCCCACGCCGAGCGAGCCATCCAAGACCATTGCACATCGGAATCTATCAAAGGTGAGTAAGTGTTATATAGATCTAGGGTTTCATCTAGTGTGTGTTGTGTTTTTTTGATTTCGCCTCAATCAGCTTTTAACCTCACCTTCGGTTGATCCAAGGGAGTGCCACTCGTGCGTGAGCTTGGATTTGGGAAGCTCTGCCGTTGAAGGGGAAATTCGTGTGAAGCCATAGGCATGCCAGATTTGGCCAGGGTTGCGTCGACGTCCCTTCGATGTACGAGTTGTTAATCTTTGATTAAATCTGTGGTTGGTGATGTTTCGTATGAATTGGGATTGTGATAGCATATATTAGTAACTGTCAACTTGGATTGTTCCTTCTGATTGGGATATATGAGTTGAATGGTTCAATTCTTGGAATTTATTGGGCATGATGTTAGATGCATTGGATTTATGTTTGGATCAGTAGTTGTCAATTAGAGGTTGATCTGTGGATTGCATTGTTTCCAGTGATAGGTTGTATTTGGATGAGTAAATATTTGTGATATAGTATAGTGTGGGTTAATGTGTTCTTGCATAGAATCCTACGAAACCATGTGGACTAAGGATTCCAAAGAGGTATCCCTGCTGTGAGTGATCCCCATTGTGGTAGATGTTGCTGGAAGTTGTAGCTGTGTTTTTCCCCAAGTTTACATGGTAATTACAAGACCTAAGTCTCGATCATCTTGAGTTTATCTCTAAGAATCAAAGGATACATGAAGGTTGAGGATCAAGTTTTAGCTGTTAACCATATTTGAGCTTTAGGATTTAATCGAATAACCTAATCTTGTAAAGCATGTTACGAAGGAACCCATAGTTGTTTTAGATTAAATTTAATGGATATTATAACTAGGGTTAAATACTAATTATATTTACTAGTTAATTTAGCTATTTTATTAATTGTATAAATAGCTTAACTTTGTCCTTCATACAAGGCTTTGACATATATACGTTGAGCATAAGAAGGTTCTCTCATATACGTATACATCATTTACGAGACGGGTACTTTTTCTTTGTATTGTGTAGTATATTGTACTTAAATGCATGACTTATTTATTATCTAAGTAGACTGTTTTATCTTAAATCAGTTCTGTTTGTTGCTCCTGATTGATACATTCGTTGCTTAATCTTTGAGTTGATTAAAATCATATTTATACAGTCTCACCTATTATTTTCCTGATATGTAAAGTACCGTTTATACGCTAATATTTAAAAACGATCATTAATCATATTTATGTTTTGATTGATATTAAATATACCCTAATTAGTAGATTAATTGTATATTTATTGATCATGTTATTGGTTGGATATATGTGTATCAAGATTGTTGCATGGTTGTTGACCTGGTTGAGTTTATGCATTTCAGTATCATTAACCATATCTACATTGTTGCATGCTAACGATCATCGACTTCCGTCGTCAGTCATATAGTTTTCTGCCCACTAAACCACTTAGGGGTAGTGGTATTTGTTAAAGTGAGAGCAGCCGTCCTGTTGTGTCACACTCGACTACTCATGGGTAGTGGATGTTCGAGTTGTAGGCAGATAATTGACACCCTCTCCGTTGTTTATGAGGGATAGTAGAGTTATTGGTGACTCCTTTTCTTGGGGTTTTAGAGCAATTGGCTCTTCAGCATCCTGTTCACTCAACCACTTATAGTAGTATTAGTTGTTGGAGTACGTACAGTTATCACAACCCTACTGACAGCCTCACAGATGTGATGTGATAGCGGCTTGACTGGCGTCAGGAGTGACACATGTTATTACATCATGTGCATTTATTGCAACGTACATTTTCTTGTGTTTGTTATATTTGTTTGAGCTATAATTGTTGCACTTGATTAACATACATATATGTATTATTATTTGTACTATCATTCAGTTATATATGTTCATGTATTACTCTGTTTCAGAGATTGTATAACATTGTTTTTATCTGCTTATTGTATCTTTCTATGTTATGTATTTATCTATCTTTATATCCGCAGTGTCTGCCCGGACTCACCACCCATTACATTTATTTCTGTTTCAAGTAGTTGATAATTGTGTTTCATGGAGTCAGGAGAAGATCCATTTATTTTGTTTCATATTTCCGTTATTAGACTGGTATTTAGTTTAGTAGACAATATTTCAGTGGATTTTAAGTTGGGGTTATGTATTTATCGACTTAGTATGTATATCGTTGGATTGATGATTTTATTTAGAGCTTCACACTTCTGGTAAGTCAAGTAAATTTTATTGAGACTATGTGTATTGCTTTTTCCATTATTTTGCATAGTTGTCAGCCATGTGGGCTGTGTTATATATATGTGTTGTATGTTGTGATATATAAATATTTCAGATTGTTTGTCGTACAAGAGAAATATTGTCTGATTTTCTATCCGACATGTAGCTCATTGAGGTATGACAGAAGATATTTTTCATCTTTTTAAATTCATAATCTTTTCTATATTTTAATTACTGAGACTTTCATGGTATTCCAAAAAAAGAAATCGCGCCTATACAATCACATAATATGTTTTTTTAATTAATAAAAATAGAAACAATGAGAGCCCTTAGATACTTCTTACATTTGGCTGAAGATAATTTTAATCAAAAATATTGATAATATTTTTTATCATCAATGCTAGCCGACACCTTTAAAGAATACAATTGAATAAATCTCCATTTGCTAGGTCCTTATACAACTACATGATTTAGGTAATTAATCTTGATTGTTTGTTAATTAACAATCCACCTGTGATTATTAGACTAATTAGTGATAGCTCAAGTAAACCATGGAATTATCAGACTAATAAATCTGGCAAGGAATTACAGGCTAAAGTCAGTATGCTTGTCCTCTCGGTAGGGGAAAGTGACATCGCCGTTCCTCATTGAAAAGTCTATTCTACCATTTATTGATGTTAACAATGAGTCAACCATCATGAATATGTGGTTTTAAGTATTGGCTCTGGGACGAGTTGACGGAGACGTTAGAGATAAGCGAATCGCCTTTATGCCACCATGTATCGGTGATTCTAAAGTCATGGCAGTCTTCAATTCTTCATGCTTGTCCTTTTGCTGCCTTTTTGTTTACTTGAAGGCCAAACATAGTGCCCATGCCTCAATGACCTTTTCTTTTTTCTGGCTTTTGAGAAGTCCTTGAGCCACAGCATCCATAGTTGGTCAGTTCTCCTCGTCTTTTTTCTTATATAAAATTCTGCATAATCTCCACATTAGAGTTGGCCAGTTTCTCCATTGTATTGTTTTGAATTAGATTAATTTAGACTTTGGATATATGGAATTGAACCTGGAAAATGATAGAAGCAGATGGCTTTCACAAAGGGTGCATCCAGATAGTAAGTCAACGCACGTAAAGGCAAGAACAAATCAGATAAGCCCTACAAGTTTTAGAATTTAAAGTTTCACAAATCAGATAAGTTCCGTAGTGGGACTTGTGTGCTTTCCAAAGTAAGAGTACAGGGGGAAAATGAAAGGGAAGTTTAAAAGATGTTGAATAGAACTACACGGCAAAATTTAAGTGTTGAAAATGAATGAAGTTTATCTATAACTTGTTGCGTGCTGATTTACAATTCAATTTGAAGACATTTTTCTATAAAAAGAGATTGGCAATTGCACCATCTCTATCTTAGTCATGTATCTTGCCATAATCACTTTGAAAGAGGATAAGATAAAAAAGCTTCGTTCCATGAAGTTACAACTTCACCATGGGAGTTAGTATGCAGGTTAATTTAATAAGTTAGTATTAAGGTTAGGATAAACACAACTTGATGATATGATATTCCTGATTTTAAGTTCACATGGCCCCATCATTTTATAATAGTATATATCATCATGCACAAAACTAGTGTTATTTTCCAGAGCCATCTTCCATTTGGAATGTCATCCAGCAATCATATCACAAATCAAAATTGATAAGAACAAATCTAGGACAAAGAGTGATGGTGAATACAAAGGATTGTTAGTGGTGCTACCGCACACAATTATGTGATGGAATCTCTTACCAACCTGTGGAACAATGGAGCTAGGTCATCTGGAAAATTTTCCTTTCGGCTGAAATGTCAAAACCTTGAGTAAGCCTCAATTTCAGCACGTATGTTTGCTTACAGAGTACATGATTAACCATCTGATCAATCTAAATTTACCATCATCTTATCTATATCACCAAGTACATAGCTATAGACAAATTCAACAGCCAGATGACAATTATTTGTCACTTATATAAATCTGCACACTGTATGGAGAACATGATTTCTGTTTGTACAGTTACAATAATTTTGGAACTTGGCCTTTCTAAAGCATAGTATTTACAACAAAATCTCTCAAGGATGGTGCCATATTTACATTGTGTTCACGATATTTACAAGCATATGTACATCCGGCGATGGCGAAAATAAGGTGATATTTACAGAAAAAAATAATGAAATAATAAGAACCATTCCCTACAAAATAGTTTGAACATTCGGAAGGTCACGGCGCATATATTAACTTCTCTAATTGCCTTTTCCATTGTAAAAATCACATTCCATTTCAATATGGCACGGAACAATGTTATCCAGCCGCACTGTACAATTATTAACTTTGCCCATTGCCCCAGAGAATGTTTCAGCCTTCAGAAGGTTGTAAAGCCGCAAGACCAAATAAACTTCTCAATAACCTTCCTTGAATTAGTAAGAAACAGTTCCCTTCCAAGATATCACCATTGCTTCATAATTATATCATTAAAAATTTTGTCATATGCATTTTTTTTTTTTTTTTGCTTTTTGTAAGTTTATTCTCACACCTCATTAGGCCAAGCTGTCAATTAGTATTCACAGTCAGATGCTTCAAAGAGAAGAAAGCCATTCCTCCATACGCTTATTACCATCTGCATCAATACAAGTAAAAGCAGGTCAATAAATAGCACATGGAATATTATTCAAGAGATTTTCGTGTATGCATCCAAGGGAAGGAAAGGAAGTTGCTGCCAGAAAGCAAATTTCAATAATTAGTGGGAAGGAAAAGAATTATTCCCGTTTCCAACCAAACTCCAACCAAGATAGAGTACATATATACAACAAGCCTTCTATTTGAATAGCGAGTAACAGCTACACATGGGAGTCAGAGAATTTTTTGGGAGGAACACATTTATCTAGCAAAGCAAAGAATAAGACCAGGGAAAACAAATTTAATTGTCTACATCTTTAGTGTAACAAAAATGAGGATCTATGAATAGCACAATTTTCTCAATTGTAAAAGTGGGTAGTCTGGCTCTCTGTCAAACTATGGTGTCACAACACGAATATGAGCATTCACAAGGTTATTTGTAGGTATATAAACAACTCAAGGCCCCAACTTCAACAAGAAAATTAAAGCCAACAAGGGTTTTGAGAAAACCAAGCTAAAACCTTGGAAATACTACCTAACCGATCCTAATTGGGACCTTTGGTTGGTCAAATCATCCAATAACACTAGTAAGCTACGAGAGTTATACAAGGGAACCAAACTATGCATTTTCAAGAGTACAATAATACATATCAAAACATTTGAAGAAAAAATCAGCATACTAAATTATATGGTGATAGAATTGAAAATAGCCATCTTATAGTCAAGGTACATATGCAACCATCACAATTGCATACAAAGTACACTTACATTCCTTGGGCTAAAAGAAAAATCTTATAAAGTCACGTAGGGAACGAGCTGACATCTTTATGAGCTAGAACAATAGATGGTTAAGAAACAAGAAATACAAAAAACAAAAGTCTTTGAAATGGATATGTGAGATTACAAGAAAAAAATGAAACGAAACAAATACAATTATCAGAGAGTAATTTGATAAGTGTAGCTCCAACAAAGAGTTAAACAATCAAGTGATTTATCGTGCATAGTGCCCGTTCCACTTTCATCCTCGAAACTAAGCTTCATGCAATTAAAAGCATGAATTTATCCTGGGAAGGACTTGGAAAGACCCAAGTTCACTAAAGCATGGACAGCGAGATATTAAATGACGACCTGGAGCCATCAGAAGCCGGCAAAAATTCAGAGAAGCGGCTGCCTAAAATTTTGGCAGGGGACTAAAAGGTGCATATAGTTCACTAAAGCATGGAAGGGAATTACATAGTTGGTGTTCTAGAAAAAGAAAGCCCTGAGGAAGAATCATGCTCATATGCATTTCAATATGCGGCTTAGTTTCCTGCATGACATACAATATTTCTCTGGCAGTTCCTGATGGAAATGCGATGTAATTTTTTGCTTATTTAATAAAGGTCCTTGGCCTTATGGCAGCCCTTTCACCAAAAGGAAAAAAAAAGATATCCTCTGCTTCTTGCCATATTATATCAAGCTGTAACTAAAGACATACCAACAGTTGTATGTTTGGCTTTCAGATTTAGCATAATTTAGGGAAAGTACAATAAAATGGCGAACATAATGTGGGACAAAGGAAAAAATGAAACAATCAGTCATAATGTGGCAAAAGGTAAAACAAAACTTTGGTGGGTAGATGAAACACAAACGGATGCAAGGAGATTGAATCTCAAACCTGCAGACTACTTTAAGCTACATATACAAAAGAGACATACAAAGAAGACAAAACTAAATTTTCTCTTACCTGATAGATCATCATCCATATGACTGACTGCTCCCAGGACATGAGTTCTGGAGTGTTTTGCCTGCTCATTGCGTCCACGACCATAACACCGCACCAAAACTGCGAAGCTTTTCTCTGCTTCTGAATCGCACTCAAATTCAGGGGCATGAGGTTCCGACCACCCAATAGACCAATCAGAATCATCAGACTCCGACCCTGACATGCATCCACCATCTGAGGGCACAAGAACGATGTCGTACTCCTTGTCTATCCGCCTTTCTTTGCTGTTTTGCAAGCTTTTCTTATTTCTTTTCCAGTTTGGCCTTGTCCTGTGTACATTAGCAGGTAGAAACTTAGAGTAATCCGCTTCCTTGAATCCTGAAGGGAAATCAGGAGGTATGAGTGCCGAATTGGTGGATTCACGATCCTTCCTGCCCCAAATCCAGATAGAGAAACGTGCGAAAGCCATAGTATTTATCCTCCGGCGAGAAAACACTGACTTCTTGGAGTCACACCACTAATCTTATTCTCAAAACGATCTCACACTAAGAACTGACTGATATAAGAATATCCCACGAATCTGCCGATCGAACTTCGTACCATCAAATCCACTGGCCAAAATAATAACTTTCCTAAAACAGATCAAAGTCGTCCTTTCTAGCAAAGTCAATCGTATGTTCAGCAAATAATAAGCGAAAAATATTAGCTTTCATTCGAACTTCCCCGACGAAATCAACCACAATCATCACTCCAAATAAATGAAGGTCACAAAACAATACCAATCAGAAGAAATATACTTGTGAATCACAATAAACCTTTCAGCAAAGTCCAAGAAATCAAATAACTTGGAGAAGCAACAGGAAATTGAATATCTTCCGCCCTGAACTCCCACGAATTCGCAAGAGAAGCGTCGAGGATGAGAAATCCACTTTTTCTTAAAAGGAAATAAAAATAAAAAATTTTGCCTGATGATTTAGAATCTAAAATTCCACAAGAGTTCCACAGCTGACGCACTGAACGCGTCCGGCGGTCCTCGGGCCATCGGCAGATGAGATTGGAGGGTGCAGAGAGAGAGAGAGAGAGAGAGAGACGGCGGAAACAAGCTGCGAACAGTCATCGCGGTCGTCTTCGTCTCGGAGTTTATAGCGCTCCGAGCCTCCGACCGGAGCTTCAAGATCCACAACAAGCAATCGACGATCCAGATCTGCCGACCAATTATCCCGACGGTCTCCAGACCGGCCACGCGTCTCGCGGCGATCGGGAGGCTCTCCAGGAAGATTGGCGCATACAAGCCCCTATGCGATGACGATTCACCAACCGTCCGCTATAAGGATTGACGGTGGATCCGACATCATTCAACCGGGTACACAAGTTCCAGCGGGTCCCACGGGGAGTAAACGCACGGCGAAAGAACCGAACCGTTCCTAGTCCAATCATTGCCCTTTCCTCGGCGATCAACTGCCACGTGCGCATCAGGGCTCACGCCTAATCCAAAACCAACGTAGCATAGATAGGATCGTAAATGAATCGAATCGCTCGTGAACTATTCGGAGCTCGATTCGATAGAAACTCGTTCGAGTTCATTTAATAAAGCTCGATAATATTAACGAACCAAACTTAAATTTAACAGTATTCGACTCGTTAACTCGTGAACAGATTCGTTAATAAATTCGTGAGCTAGTTCGTAAAATATAAAATTAATATTTAATATTAAATATATAATTTTGATACTTTTATATTTAATAAATATAAAATATCGAATAAAGTTTATTTGTATGAATAAAATCATATATTTTAATAAATATTTTATATTTTTTAGAATATATAATTTATTTTTTCAATAAATTGTTGAATAATTTAATTAATAATTTATATTTGGTAAGTTCGTTTAGGATTCGATTAGACTCGAATATGCTTGCGAGCTATCATTATATTCGATAAATTAAGTTTGAGCTCGGCTCGATAATAAACGAACTAAACTCAAACTCTTAGGTATTCGGCTCGGCTCGATTCGATTACAACCCTAAGCATAGATTAGCAGTTCATTCACAATTCATAATCTCAATATTGAAAACAATGGGGGAAGGTTTCCTTTGTTCATTTGTTAACGGGAACAAACAAATTAAACGTAAAGATTCCAAGGTGTTCTACTTCAATTTATGAAAGATTAAAGCAAAGTAGATTCCCCAACGTGTTCTAGTTCAAATTGCATTTCTTAAATGTATCTTCTTACTCTTTCGAACATCAAAGAAGTTGATTGTATCTTGTAACTGTTAATTACCTGATGGAACTCCAAAATCTACATTGTAACTGTTACTTCAAAATCATATGGTAGGTAAATACTGAATGCACCGGCCAAATTAAAGAGTTGATTCCATTTTCAGCGCGGATGAGAACAACTAAAAAAGCAACATGAAGGCGATCGAGGTTGGCAGAAAGGGGAAGAAATCTGCGAAAGGACGACGCATGTTCTTGGAGGAGACAAGTGCTCGTGTAGTTTTGCTGGATTGTGAGTTGGCCTGTTCGGGGAGTGTGGGCTTTTATTTATGTTATGTGTTAATGAATAAGCTGGATAACATTTTCCCATCGTCTATCTTTTAAAAGTCTTGTAGTTCCATTTCATTTTAATTTCTAAATGCATTGAATTAAATGAGTCGAGATGATGGCAAAGTCCGAGTATCCGATTCTCTGTCTTATCGCGATCGCATTTATTGAGGGGACAGGCTTTGATTCTCCACTAATCACCTTTAGCACTAATAAATGACTGCTAGCAATTTAATACAGAAAGTTAAGCGTAGTTTTGTGTTTATAGTTTTTGCCTAAGAAATCTTCATTGGTTGGCAATTCGTTGATGCAGTAAAATAAAGATGATCATCTGGATGGAACGAGTCCCTTCCTCGTAAGAAACACACAAATGAAAAAAAAAATAAAACAAAACAAAAATGGCACCAAGCGAAAAGTAACACAACGATGTCCAAATGATCATTCTCAAGGTTCAAGATCGTGCTGTTCTTTCTTTTTTTTTTTCACACTTTTTACCTGAAAATTCGTTTGTTTCTTCGTTGCTTTTCCTGGCACTGTTTTAAGCTTTCACGGGCATGGAATCTGGCAGTTTTGCCGATTGTAAATCATTCCAAACTCAATTATAGGTGGCTGCTTTTACGTGCCGTGGCATCAACACTATAAACCGCACTTCACTTCAACCTCCTTGTTCAGAGAAAATGGCGTCTGTTAAACAGAGGTGCCGTCGTTTGTGTTTTTGGTTGTCCGTCGTCGAGACCGAGAGGTCACAACTTGCATGCGTCAAGCTCCATCGCGTACGCACCTTCCTCGCACTGGGACGTGGTGCTCACTGTGTCACTGTGAAGTATAAAGTAGGGAGAGAACTTGCAAGAGAGAGATGCTACAATTTTGATTCGCTTTTTCTTTTCTTATCTTTTCAATTTTCTAACAATTTCTTGGTTGCCTTGATATCTCTGCCTTTGCCTTTTTCCCTTTCCCATTCATCATTATCTCACAGAGAGAGAGAGAGAGAGAGAAGAGAGAGAGAGAGAGAGAGAGAGAGAGGGGGAACCTGCCTGACTGTCTCCTTGCGGATTAAGAAAAACACGTATAAAGCGATAAATAAGAGAAAATTAGTAAAGGAGAGAGTTCGAAAGAGAGGAGGCACATTTGTTGTGCTTCGTTCTTTTTGAAGCCATTTGGTGGAAAACACAGTCTCCTTTCCCCATCGTTTGCCCCGCTGTTGGAGGGTTGCTACATCTTCTTCTTGCGTCTTCTTCCTCAAGCCACTTCAGGAGGGATTGCGACGGCTGTTCTTGGAATTCGGAGTTGGTGAAAGAAAAAGAATCGACAACAATCCTTCAAGTCTTCAGATTTTTCCTGGAGTTGATAGCAAAAAGGTTGGTTCTCTAGCGAGACTACTGAGTGAGGTTTATAACTTTCTTGAAGTGGGATTTTGTGGAGGAAGAAAAAAGAGATGGCCGGAGCAGCGCCGCCACCTAAGCAGGACGAGTTGGTGCCACATCCAGTGAAGGACCAGTTACCCAACGTCTCCTTCTGCATCACCAGCCCCCCTCCTTGGCGTGAGTTTCCTTCATCTAGTTTCTCATTCACCTCGAGTTATGATTTCCTGGGAAGTTGGGGACTATGTTTTGTATGTTTATCTTCATTTTTTGCACTTTTCTTCGCTGGTTCTTGTATTTGTAATCATTGTTGCTACTCCTCTAAGTAGCTTATCAATTTTTTTTCCTCACAAATGTGGATCTTAAGCCTTGGCTTATCCTTTTTTTCCATCCTACCTCAAAAGATGGAATAAGGTTCTTGAATTTATTCCTGTAGTGATGCTGTTGTCCCATTTACTAATGTTCTTCCTGTTTCTTTTCCTGATCCACTTGATGTGATGAAAGAACATTAAGCTAACCTAAATTATTACTATATCTTTTTGCTGGATGTAGCTGAGGCAATCCTTCTAGGTTTCCAACATTACCTGGTGATGCTAGGAACGACTGTCATCATCCCCACTGCACTTGTTCCTCAAATGGGGGGAGGAAATGTGAGATTCTATTTTCATACTCATGATCACAAACAGACCTTCGGTTCAAAATGATTAAGCTGATTCCTATTATTACATTGCATTTTAGAAAGGCTAGTTATATTTCACTCTCTTTTAGGATGACAAAGCCAGAGTAGTGCAGACATTGCTGTTTGTGGCTGGTATTAATACACTTTTCCAAACTTATTTTGGAACTCGTTTGCCGGCGGTGATTGGAGGATCATATACCTTTGTGATGCCTACCATATCTATCATATTGGCTGGGCGGTATAGCGATATCATTGATCCTCATGAGGTGAGGTTGAAACAATCCCTTGATTGGAATTGTGTTTGTATAATTCAGAAGTTAGAAACTGATGATTAATTTTCATTTTTGTTAGAAATTCCTGCACATTATGCGTGGAACCCAGGGCGCGTTAATTGTCGCTTCGACCCTGCAAATTATTATTGGTTTTAGTGGTCTTTGGCGCAATGTGACAAGGTTAAAATGCTGATGTTTTTTGGTTTTACTGTGGCAAGTGACTTTGCCATAAGTTCCAACAATGGCAACTTAATCATACTTTGAATATTTTTTAGATTTTTAAGCCCGTTATCAGCTGTTCCTCTGGTTGCATTAGCTGGGTTTGGCCTCTATGAGCTTGGATTTCCAGGGGTAAGTATTCAGTTTTTGAGGATACGCTATATCGCGCTTGGAGTGCATTGTGAGGTAAACCGCCGTCCGTTGCGCAGGTTGCTAAATGTGTCGAGATTGGACTGCCAGTGATTGTTCTATTAGTGATGTTTTCACAGGTAATCTTCATTGATCAGTGGATTGAACTGCAGTTTCATTTCCAATGTTTTCAATTTTAAATGCATTTCGTCTCTGACTAAAAGGATCTATGTTCTTCCCCAGTATATTCCTCACGCTGTACATTCAGAGAGGCCTGTATTTGATAGATTTGCAGTCATGTTTTCGATCGTGATCGTGTGGATTTATGCATACTTTCTGACAATTGGTGGAGCTTATAGGCATTCTTCACCAAAGACACAATTCCATTGCCGGACTGATCGTTCTGGGCTTGTTGGTGGGGCTCCTTGGTGAGTTTTTGTTCCTTTGTTTTGTTCTCCTTGAATGCGATACCTTGTTGCTCGTTCGACTGGAGTTGCATCTCTAGTTGCTCATGATCATATTGTGATACCTAGGATAAGAGTACCATATCCTTTTCAATGGGGAGCGCCGACTTTTGATGCCGGGGAAGCTTTTGCAATGATGGCAGCCTCATTTGTTGCCCTTGTAGA